>CAJNOP010002215.1:0-19185 GCA_905250075.1 Rotaria sp. Silwood1 | reverse complement strand
GCCGAACTATTTCTCGATTGCGCAGATCGCGAGACTCATCCACCAGTTATATGCATTTATACAGTAATCAATCCGCGATCAAGTCTCGTAATCGAAAACATGAGTAAAGTCACGGACGAGGAAGAAGTGCTGATCGTTCCATTCACTGTTTTTCAAGTAAAAGAACAACGTGATACACAGTTGGTTCGTGAAGGTCAAACCTATTCTGTTAAAGAAATTAAATTGGAAGAATGCGTTCAAATATGAACTCTCATTTATTTTTTCAAGAACTTCAGAGTGGTTTCATTTTAATAAAGAAAAATCATTAGGCACTCACATTGGCAACGATGATAAGAAATTTTCCTCGCTCACTTTTACTCTGAGGCAATCGTGAATATATTTCAAATAGAAATGATTAATCAACTGAAGAATGTTGTCTTGTTTGTTTCTCGCACGTGACATATATTGATTATTGTCGAACGTGTGAGAGTTTTTTCAGTCACAGCCATATCCACATACCAACACCGTGTTCGTGCTGTTATTCACTATGTACTGTGAGTCTGAGTCAATTATTCATAACCTTGACTATAGATGTGTGGGTATAAATTTGAATATTTCTGCATCTACGCCAACACCCACAACCATACCTTCCTAGATTCAATGAATACTATCCATCGACGACTACCTTGATTCTGAATTCGCCATAATCACTAAACCTAGTAACACGACTCAGTATTCGAGTCCGAACGACAAAACGCCATAAACAAGTTTTAAATTACAAAATGTATCCACTAAATCGGCGCTTTTTTCTGATGATCGCCCCTGACAATAGCATCATTCGAATCAGCATCTCATTCTGCATCATGCATAACCAATTAGAACAATGCCTAGAGGAGTTTTTGTTGACTATGATCGTCAGATTTATTTGACTTGATCACATGACTAATATTCACTGAAAAAAATTCTTATGATTTAAGTTGAAAAAGAAATTGGTATTTAGTAATAAATATTTACGTCGGCAAAAAAGTCCAAAGCACTCAATGCTGTAATCCCATCTGGAGGTATGAATTGTCTCATTAAACTTCATCGTCGAATGTAGTGGTATGACCCCCATTCGTCTTCCTGTTATATCTTCGGTTACTATACATGGAAGATTAGTTTCTTCTCTCTCTTATCCCTTCAGAATGATCCTATGACATGAAGAGTATTTAGTCATGAATAATTGTTTTCCAACAGGACGCCCTCCATATCGAAGAAAACTGATTGTACGTCGATAAATACTCCATTACTATCGTCAACAAAACGCTTAGTCAAAGAAAACAAGCAAGTAATTTTGTATGAGATATTTGCAAGTTATCAAAGCGCTAGAAGACTTCGACTCGATCTTTATTTAAGAATAAATTGTAAATAGTACACAGTCACTCACCCACCTTCAAAATCATAGTCACGAACCAGGTAAGATGCAGGTTTCTAAGTAGAAACAATACTTTCTTTGATTGTTACTAGACCTTTCCTGGCAAACCACCTCGCCTTTTTTTCCTCTTTTTTTAAGAAAAAAAAAATAGATTTTTCACGGTACACAGTCGATAGTGTTGGTCGATATCATTTGAAAATCAAATTAAGGCATAATTACAAAAATAAGTTGCAATTGACTTATTTATCGACAAGAATAAAAAGTAAAAAGTCAGATGTTTGAGTCAATTGAAGTATTTTTTTGATAATTTGTCACATACCTTAAGCAAAAGACTGACAGAAATACGAACAAGACCTTTAACATAATCTTTGGCAGGTCAAAATCGAGAAAGTCAAGTCGAAAATGAAATCATAATGAGTTCTTACAAATCTCGAGAAAAATCGATCGAATATTCTGGCTTTAAAGGCTTACAATTAATCTACCCATCATCAAGTTTTTAAATCGTAGAAAGTAAATGATAGCGAGTGTTTTTGCAAGAATAATAGGTTTCTCTGTATTTTAGTAATACAGGGTGTTTCATAAATTTTGAGGCTTGTTAAAAATTAACTTTTATGTGAACAAAAAACGATCTCAAATCAAATGTTTTTATATGAAATGTAAGTACTCGTGACGGGCTTTCAAATGGTGTATTATGATAATATATCTTCTCTTGTAATAGAAAAAATATGGGTATGACAATGTTATGATAAATTTTTCGAAATCGACCAACATGAATTTTTACAGATTTTTTTTAATAAAGTCTTAGGCTCATTTTTTCATTAAAAAAAGTGTAGCAAGAGCCAAGAACTAGTGATCTTAATCGGTTATTTGGCGCTCATTATGGAGCATAGATCACATGTTTAACCTCACCATATACTCAGTAATCGAATTGAAATGGATAAAATATATGAACACATCACGTGACCGTGCAGAACGCAAAATTGTTTTTCATCGGTAAGGTTCAAATCTTTTTCTTATTTGAAACGTTTATTAAATTCAAAGTGTGATTGTTCATTTTATTACTGGATTTGGATAAGACAAATAAATCATCGAAAAATACATGACTATTACTATTATTCTTATATTTTTTTTCTTTTTTAATTCAGTTTTATTTGATGTTCGTTTCGACATTTACGATATATTTTTAACCTAATGTCTCGTAGACAAGATCGACAACAAGAGAAAGAATTATTTCGACCACTTGTATTATTATTACATCGTCAAAATCCTAGCTGGACTGTGCCTGATATTGCCGATTTCTTCGAACAATCAGATAATCCACCAAATTTAAATCGACATGCTTTAGTAAACAAAATTCATTATATATTAGCAAGAGGAACAGTTTGTGAAAGAAAAAGATCTGGTAGACCACGAACAACTACAACTGCATCTTATAGAAATTTAGTATTAAAAAAAATTCAAAACCAAAATAAAGCTAGTGTTAGAAATGTATCAGCAAAATTAAAAAAATTGGTTGGAAATCGTCACCATCTTCAGTTTACAGGGTTGTCCAATCAGTCGGATTAAAATGGTTTAAAAAAAGAAGAACACAAAAACTGACATATGATAATGAAGTACAACGTGTTAAATGTGCAAAGAAGTTAAGAAGAAATTTTGGTGTTACAAAAAGATCAAGTAAATGGATATGGGATAAAATTATTAACATGGATTTTTCGGGAAAGTTCACCTTAGAATCACATTCAAATCCACACAACGAAGGCATTTGGGCAACAAGATTTGAAGAAATACTATCAACATCCCGTGAACGACCAACAAGAAAGTTTGCAAGTGGTATTGTTTTTTGGGGTGGTATCTCATACGAAGGACTAATTCTCAAAAACGGTCCAATTGATGTCATATTATGGTTGAAAAAGCAACCAACAGATAAAAAGAAAAGAATTTATATAAATGGCCATTTATATGCTAAATGTATTAAAGAATTTGCTCATCCAGAAATTCAAAAGGTATGTGGAAGAGGTCTTACATCTCAAGACGATGCTGACTCAAAACAACGAACCAAAATTGTATTACGAACTGTTGATAAATTATTCAATGATCAAATTTTACCAGAAGAAGGTGATGCTAAATTTGCCGATATCTGGCCTGCTGAGAATATATGGGGGATTCTAAAGGAAAAAGTACAAGGCGAACAATTTTCAAGTTTTGAACAGCTAAAAAAGAGATTGAACGAAGAATGGAAAAAGATAACTTTTGATGATTGTAAAAAGTTGATTGATAAAATTCCTAATAGACTCGGCGAAGTGATTAAAAATGGTGGAGAACAGATACAAGACAGTTAAACCATATATTTGTCTAATAGAATTAATATTTTTCTGTCAACAAGAATACATTTTTTTTAAATAAAAAATTCGTGTTGGTCGATTTCGAAAAATTTATCATAATATTGTCATGCTTATATTTTTACTATTACAAGAGAAGATATATTATCATAATACACCATTTGAAAGCCCGTCACGAGTACTTACATTTCATATAAAAACATTTGATTTGAGATCGTTTTTTGTTCACATAAAAGTTAATTTTTAACAAGCCTCAAAATTTATGAAACATCCTGTATGTCTTTGAGTAATCATTAGTTCCGACTTTGCTTTTCAAATCGTTCACCTTCAAATTCTCTACAAAATGCTGCGTTTTTCTATTACACTCGAGTAAGATGCATTATTTTCCAAAATATAGTTCGAATGATGAGGTCAAAGTAAATTTTTTTCTCAAAGAACCTTGTTGTACAATTTTAATTGTTGTATATTTCAACTGTTCAATAAGGGTGTGGGGATGAGTGCGAGTAGGTGTGTTTGGGTGAGTGTGGGTGTGGATGCAGTGCAGAGAGAAGTAGAACTCACACCCGTACCCACACCCACACCACCCCGTCCACACACTCCATACCCAAAAGAATATGTGTTTTTTTGATTCATTAGAAATGAGTATTTCATATTACTGATTGATATTTAATCTAACTTGATCAATAAACTTTTTTCAGGCATGAATATTCGTTGTTTTATACAGAAGTCCGATTTCTAAATACTTATTGAACAGAAATTCGTGCCATGTCTAGTTGAGTTGGAGTGTGGATGCAGATGTGAAAATCTAGTAGAGAAGGAGTCCAATATCCGCAGCCACACTCACACTCTCTTCCCTCTCTTGAATTTATCATGGACAAGAAGATACGAAGATTGATTGAACCAATGAAAACGAATAATTAATTCAGAACCCTTTTTATTAGAAATACATAATTACCAAGTCCAATACATTCATCTTTTAATACAAAATACAATCAATGCGATTATTAACCGCGTTTTAATTTTCTATTTATTTTTTCTTTCAGGGATTGCTCTTCAGTTAGTTCAAGTGCTAGATGATAATGGTTATTTGCTTCAACAGAACGATTAAATTCAAACTCTAATTCACCAAGAGCATAGTGTAATGCAGCTTTGTCTGAATTTGAAACAGATTGTCGAAGAGCTTCTTCAAATGAAGCTCTTGCGTTTTCGTAATTATTTATTTGTCGATAAACTAAACCCATATTTGTTAACATGGATATTTTTGAAAGTTCTGCATCATCTGCATAATTTGGTTGAAGAGGAAAATTTGGTTCATCATTTGATATGGACATGTTGCAAATATTTTCGTGTGATTTTTGAAGATTTTCAATTGCATTTTCATATGCATTATTTGCGTATTCTGATTTAGCAATGTAAAGATAAATCCTAGCACGATCATATTGTGAAAAACTTGGTGATAATCTAAGCATGCGTTTATAAAAATTAATAGCATTAGTATATTCTCCAAGTTCATGCGTAATTCTGCCTAATGCGAAATAATCACAACTGTTTGTCGATTCATCCAAATGACTGTTCATATGTACGTGTACGTCTGTTGATAGTTCTAATTCAACTTTCCAAAGATTTTCTGCTGTTTGTTCAACAGATTTTATGTACCAAATAAATCCCATAAAGAAAAGAACTTCATCTTCATCTCGATGATCACTGTTATTCGAAATATCAGCGTACGGACGTTTATTTATGATTATTTCATTTAATTGATTTTCATCAAGATGCATTTCAAATCGAACTGACTCATAGCCCAATACTGGATTGTCGGGATCAGCATACGCATTTGCTACTGTTTTATTTTTTGTCGTTGAAAGAAAACCATTCATTGATATAAGATTATTTTTATTATCGGATAATTGTTGTATAATACGTTTTGGTAATTTTGCACCTCGATAGAATGTATATTCTGAACGTTGTCTTTTTGATCGTTGTTGACTACCTAATTCGACTAGTTGTTGATGTAAATGAGCTATAAATGGATGAAATATGAAGATCTTTTCCATAGATTCACATCGTAATGCAGCATTGATACTTCGAAAAAGAAATGAATTTTTACTATAAAGTCGAATGGCATCATTCGGACTATAATCTTTTTGAAAATTTTGAATTTGTTGAACATAATTATCATTATTCTCAGTATTTGCTTCTCGACAACATGCTGCCCACATTTCTTCAAGATCATTTTGAGTTTTTTCTATTTTCAACAATATTTCAATAAAAGATTGAAATAAAATGAATCTACGTGATTCTCGAGATAAAGAATAAAATGGTTTTTGTTGTTGAAATCGACTATAGATACCAAAACTTAATGTGGATTGCTGAAGGTTTAATTCATTATCTTGTCGAATTTCTTTGTTATGATCATGCTGATTCTCGATGAATCCTCCTAAGTCATAAATAATTTTTTCAAATAATGAATCAATATTTTGAAATCGTTGACCATTGGGTAAGTTTGATAATAATCTATCTTGGCCAAATTGTAATTCATAAAGAAAAACATTTTCTGAATCTATTATACGAGTTTTTACGACAGAGCATAGATGTTCAGCTAGATTACCACAGAAAATAAATACTAGTCTATTTCCGTTAAATTTATCCTTGATATAAGAGCAGAAATCAATAAGATCAGTAAAAATACTTGAGTAGTGAAAAATTTCATCAAGACGTGATCGCAATTGATCCTGATGGTGCACTGACAAATTTTTATCATGATAAACAATGCAAATTAGATTTTGATCGTAGGGTAATTGACGTTTTCGTATCATTTTTATTTGATGAATCGTCCAGTAAAGATAATTTCGTTGATGATAAAATTAAATTCAACTATAAATGATCATAATGATTTAAATCAATAGTTTATTTTAAGTTCTTTATTTCTAATTTTAAATAAATAATTTCGAAATCAAATGTATATAAATCCTATGTACTAGAAAAAAATGAAGAGAACTCAAGTTTTAACAAGGATCAGTAATTGATATTATGTTTTCTCTTATATAAGAACATATGTTTACCTATGCATTCGTAAACTTTCATTATACAGTTTGAATTGCATATATCAGTCAGAATACTGCAAGTTTCTTTTTCGAAATCAATGCTAATGATGATCGACATAAAGAAAAATTATAACTGCTCATTAAGAACTTCATATATAATAAATTCTCTTGTTCTGGTCTAATAATGGATTCTACAGTGTTGAAATTAGGATGTAGGTGGGTGTGAGTGCGGTTGTTTATTGTTCATACACCCACTCACACACCCTTAACAATACTCATTAGATAGAAAAATCAAAGAAAGTTATTTATCGGCTTTCAAATACTGAGTACTGCAGAGGAAAATTTGATTGAAGTTATTTTTGGTACAACGAAATGCATCGTAGTTTTGAATGGATAGTAGCCTACAATGAATTCTTGATCTTTCAATTATCTTTATAGGATAAACAAAGCAAAATATAAATAAGGATTATAATTTTATCACGAAGATCTTTCACAACAATGAATTGAATACTTCAATGTATATAGATAAAACCGTTGAATTTGAACACTATTCAGTCTGAAATTTATCTTACTTACTTCATCGAGATAAATTGCATAATTCAATTGCTGATTAAAGTATTGTCGCTGTTCTTATATTAAGGTTAAATCTAAAATATAGATGATAAATACATTACAATGATATTAAAATACACAGTTTAATTAGCATTTATGACAAAAACACGAGAGAAATTCAATTTTAGATCGATAAAATTCACGTAAGTTTTTGTCATCTTCCATATCGAATAGTTGTTGATAACAATCAAGTGCTGTTGAATAATCTTCAAGATGATAGCTAACTTCAGCTATTTTATTCAATGTTGACGATTTATCAGCAGTCGTTTCGCGAGAAAATCTTATAATCGACATTGATGAATCATTTTGTCCAGTTACATTTTGAGTAGATTGACTTTGAAGTGTAGATACTTTTTCAAAACATTCTAATGCTTGTTGATTTTTCTTCATCATTATGTACATTAAACCCATATTATTGTAAATCGATACGAGACTCGGATGATCAGGTAAAATCATGTTTAAAAGACAACGATAATATTCTTCAGCAATTTTATCATCTTTTAAAACCATCAGATAATTACCAAATGTTAACCATGTGAGACGAGCATTAAGTTTGCATTGAATTTGTTCTTTGATATGTTCCATTGTTGCATTAGCTAGTTCAATTTGAGCATAGAAAATACCATCAGGTCGTAAATCGATCGATACTAATCGAAAAAGAATACCAATATTAAATAGGATCAGATCTGAGTTCAAATATACGACGGATATCTTCTCCGATAGTTTTATTTCAAAAAGAATAACAGATAGTCGATTATCAACGGCTCGACGACAAATATTCAGAATCGAGTGAATTGAACGTGAAGCTAAAACGAATCTTTGTGGACTTAGCAATATATTACTATTAGTTTGCATCAGGTCTAAATCTGCTTTTGATACTAATTGACATCGATAAACAGTAAATGTAGACGATGTAACTTGCTCCGATAATGATGTAACACATTGACTGACTATTTTCAATGATTGAATCGATTTTTCAAATTTAACACTATCAGATTGTTTGAATAAATTTTTGATCGTGCGATTTAGTTCCATTAAATAAGAAGGTAATGAATCAATGTTTATTTTGTCACTATCAAAACTAGCCAATGTTAATTGAATCGGTAACTGTGAAAGTATATCAGTAAAAAAGTGAAAACGAATACTATCAATTTGATCTTTACTAAGCTTATCCAGAATATGTGAATCGATTTTGAATATACTCATAGTCAGTAAATGTATTCGACTTTGACGATAGAAACAAATATCTGTTGTCAGTTTTTCGAGCAAGGTTTCATAATTACAAAACGTTCCATTAAACTTCAGATATGTTGATTTAATTTGTATTTTTTCCTGACATTTTGCATCTGTGATAATATATAGTGCATTTACTGCATCCAATTCGGCTATAGATGAAATACGATTATCGAATTCGTTCGTCAAGATAATTAGAAAAATTGTTCTGGAATTTTCAGTTTGAATCCAATTAATACATTTATCAATATCATCAAATTCTTTAATAAAAATATTTGTATCATGAGACAAATGAAACGATGAATGTAACTGCAACTTTAACACTAGGACACCCAAAGAATTTAAATCATCCTTCGATCTCATATCGAAATATTTTAAGGTTTTGTTTTGCGTAGTTTGTGAACATAATTCAAAAAGTAATGACTTCGATCGTGATAAACAAGCAGGATATTCTACGAAAGTGTCTAAATCATTTTTCAATGTCTCGATAAGAAGGTCGATTGATTCATTGTGTTGACGAATTTTTGAATATTCTTTTATCCAATCAGTTGGTTCTTTATCGATTGAATTATCATGAATATAAATATTTTCAATAGATCTATAATTATGTATTAAAGGTACTACAAATGTTCCGAGTGTGGCCGATATAATCAGATAAATCAACTTATTTTTGATGGGTAGAAGAGTTGAAATACAATCACATACGTCATCAAACGCGATAATCTCATGATTTTCACATGAATTTATTTTGAATTCTGGCATTGTCACACCGATAAAAGCCACAATAATATTAACATTTCGTTTTAATAGAGAATTCGATGAAGATATCAGTTCTAAATACGAATATTCATGAAATAAATTATATTTTTTCATCTTGTAAAGTATTTTTCAAGACTTCTTTTCATTTTATTTTTGTTGAACTCTCTGATGTGCTCAAGAACTTTTAAATAATTTTCTTTTTCAAACTGTTACAACATTCTATGCACTTGACATATGTTTATATTCTAATATTGAATAAAGTTATCATGCAAGACAAAAGTTTGAATTTTAATTAAAAAAAGAGTGCATAGGATCAATACACTGAATACTTTCGAGATTTTTCATTTTATCATTCTTTTTTATATAGCAGATAATTCATATCAAAATGCTAAACTGTATTATTACTATAGAGCATGGAAAGTTATGTCATATGAATATTAGGTGGGAATAATATGTATCTTAGAAATACTTTCAACAATCTTCTGATATGTTTCTCATTGTCAAGAGTCAGCAGAGTTGTATAGAAAAAGATTATTGCTCACAAATAACATAATCTTTCGCATCAGTTATATATGTTGACAACTGAAAGTTGATGAAATTATTACAGTTGCATGCGAGAACCTCACCATATGTATGAAAAACTATGAGACAACTTTAGAGACGTACATGATTATGTACACCACTTTGAAATTGTATTGAAACCAACAATAGTAAGCTGGTTTGTATTGATGAGGATATGCACTTATTTCGATCATTAAGAGCTTTGCGTACGTTTGTTTTTTCTCTGTAATCTATCGTTTAAGATAATGCTTGTTCAATCTGAGCAAATGAATGCGATTGGTTGTGTATAAAGCAATGAAATCTTAAAGCTTTGTGACTATGCACATTGTCTTTTTAAGTAGATTAAGTTGTTACATACCGAAAAACTAAAGACTTATCATTCTTATGATTAAAATTTATCGTGAAATACATTAATTTCAATGGCAATCATGATGTCTTATATGAATCCTACTGATCTACGTATGAGTGAGTGTATGCTCTCGAAATATGTTTCAAATTTATGTTATAGAAACTTGCTCTTATGATAAAAGATCCTTAGGTTTCTTTTTAAACATCAAATAGATGACCTATCAAATACTAAGATATTTATTAGCGGTTGGAAAATGAAAAATTTTCTATAAAGCATGACAGAAAGGATGCTTACTTTCAGAATAAGAGTTGACATTATTCAGTTTGAAACTAAGACCTACGAGGTCTTTGCAACATTTTAAGGCGGATTCTACACCAACATATTTGGTCGGCTTTTGATACTGAAAATTAAAAATTTGAAGATTCATTTAATCATAGTTCAATAATAATGGCAACTTTACCTTAATGACGAGTCTCACATGTTCTGTCTGATGTATAGATGTATCAAGTTTCATTTTGACTTCCATGGCTAAATTACAAAGAAGTACTATTCAGATAAGTCATTGAACTGTCACACTCTTTAGTAAAGAACATACGAGTTTTTTTGACACCATACATGGTAGATTCCATATCAGTAGTCGTTTTTTCTGACGACTGTGGCCTGTAAAGAATCCATAAAGCGATAAATAATATTTTCAAATGAAGATCTATGATAGTTATTATTGAATATGTTTTTAAACAAAATATAATATGAAGAGAAATAATTTTCAATACAAAATAGGCGGATATTTTTCCAGTGTAATATTTGTGTTAGACTCCGAAAGTAAAAGAAAGGTTTTATTTGAGTATTATCACTGATATCCGATTAACTTTGTAAAATTATGTTCGCATAGATAAGAATTTTTGCTAGAAAAAAAATATCAAATGAAATTTTATTCAAACTACTAGATCTTAAGCTTTAAAAGAAAAATATTGGTGTTCGTTCACTAACCGTTTAAGAATTTCAAATGATTGTGGTTCATATTTATATTGCATTCTACTCTTATATTCTTTTCTTCGTTGCATCACATCCTTCGGATAGTTTAGTTTCTGGTAAACGTTCATTGTCACTTCTTCATTTCTTTTAAGATCTCTGTTGATTTCTTGACGATTGTAACACAGTTCATCATAGCGTTTCTCATGTTCAAGAATATTTTCTTGCAGTTTCTGCATTTCTTGTTCCATTGTACGTAATTCTTCTGTCAACGTTTTAATAATTATTTGATCTTTTTCTTGTTTTCTATCTATCTCTTGAATATTGCTAATAGTTTCACTGATAAATTGTTCATTTTTTTCCGATTGTTGTATCTCCTGTGCTATCTTGTTTTTCAAGATTTGTACTTGAACATTTAATTCTTGCTTACGTGAATTTGCTAAATGAAGTTTTTGATGAAGATCTTCTATTATATTATTTTGAGTTTGAATTTCAGTAAGTATGCTCGAAGATTTCTGTTCGATTTTGTTACATGCATTGCATTTAACTTGTATTTGTTCATCATAATACATTTTGTTGTGAATTAATTCGTTTATTTCAGCTGTTATATTGTCTAATTGTTCTTTAATCATAAGTAATTTTCTTTTAGTATCATTAAGAATCTCATTCTGAATTTTTATTTCGGTAGACAATTCGTAGATTGTTTTTTTCTTGCTTTCAAATAATGTCTGGTGATGAATCAGTTTAAAAACTTTTTCTTGTTCCATACATTTCAATTTGTAAAGATTTGTTTTAACAGCTTCATTATCACCTTTAAACATCAAAAAATAAATAAAGTATTATTTAACATAAGACTCCTAATCAAAGACCAAAAAAGTACTATTTACTCGATGAATTCATGTAAAAAATATGAACTCATTCAAACATGTTATGATCAACATTAGCAGAAGATCAATCATGTATTGGATGATGATGATCATCAAGAGTCTCACAATGTTAAGTTTTTATTAAACTCAAAATATTATTGCTGCCGAAGTTAGATCCCGAAAACCAGAACTCGTTTCACTATGCGAGACTAAAGAATATCTAATTCACTAGAGAATACTATGTCCCCAAGCTTACCATAATAATGTCTAATTGACTTATATAAGTATAAAGAAAAGTCACAAACTAGCTTTTGCTTAGAAACAAGAGAGCAAAGTACGTCTGAAAACGCTTTGATACCGATGTAACTCATTTCAAAGATATTATGCAAAATCGATAGAAAGTTTTCTGTAGTTCCATGTAAGTGCAAGTAATAATTCTTCAAGTTCTGAACGTTTAAAAAATTAATAATGTTCTTTTTCTAGAGATTCCACATTTGACGTATAATCTAAAATTTTCGCTTCCTTTTGGTTCTTCTATGCAAGATACTTTCAAAATGTTTTATGCAAGTTCGTGAAATAGAAAAACAATAAGAATTAAAACTGCATAACGAAAATTCTTGGCCCATTGTTAGGGATCTATTGAGGACAACATTTTTTTTAGATTGAAGCCCGAAAATTATTTTTCTGTAAATTAGCAATAACAACACACATATAAGATGGTATTATATATGTATTACACTATAAAGCTAATAAACATGCAATCAACCACAAAACTGCGAATGCTGAATAATACCGAACTTTGTCTTTTTGCATCTATGTCCGATATTTGAACTCGTTGGTCTTATTTGATAGAGAAAATATTTCTTTCTTACACATGCTCTAAAATTTGCACTTGATTCATTTGATGCATTCTGCGATATCTTTATAAATTTTTGGATGATATTATATGAAGAGAATCTAAAATGATTGAGATCTTATTGATATACCAAGGAATTTCAATTAAAGAATAGGCAACTTTTACATTGAAATATTTGAAGAAAAATACGGCTTTAATAGTCTGTAACCGATTTGCTATACATCTACTGGGGCCGTTCCAATGAGCGAGGATGACAAAAGAGTAGTTTTTTAATATATGTTGTCGATCTATTGAAGAGTTTACTTCACAAATAATTTATGAGAACTTCATGAGATCTATTTTTCTAATATATTTCAATTCATACCTTCGAGTTTTTTCACAATTGATTTGTAGTTTTCGATACATTGTACTGTATCTGATAATGCCACTCGTTTTTGTTGGATAACATCACGAAGTTGTTCCATGCTTTGATGGTGCTTTTCAATTAATTCATTTTTAAAGTGCTTTATGTTTTGTTTTAAATCATCTATTTCATTTGTTTTTATTGTTCGTAATTGCTTATACAAGTGTATATCATTCGTTGTGGTTTTAATTTGTTCTTGAGTTTGTTGTAATTTATCATTTATCACTCTTAGTTTGTGTTCGACTTCTTTTTCACATTCACACACATCTTGGTGTTCTTTTATATATTTTTCAGCAGTAGCTTTTGATTCCCAACAAAAAAGTGACTTTCTTTCAACTTCTTTTTCGTCTTGTATAAGGGCTTCAACGATCTGCGAATGTTCTTCTCTAAAATGCGAGATGCGAACTCGAGCTTCCTCTAGTTTATCAATTAATTTTAAGCGTTTATAATCTAATTCTTCAATTTTTTGTCTATACTTTCGTTGAAGATTGGGTTGTTGAAACACTGACAGGTTTGTAGCACCAGCAGCTATTACGGCTTCAAGCCCAATTGAGTTTAAAGCAGGCGATAGAGCAAAAGGCAAGAATGGAAAACTGACATTAGACATAACCAGCCTTTTGCTCGACTTTGTTTCAACTTCGTTATAATGTTGTTGTGCTTCAGTACATTGTTCATCCATTTCAGTAAGCATTTTCTCGTGTTGGCATTGTTCTAATTCTATTTTGAGTCGCCGCTCTTCCTCAATTGCACTATTCAATTGATTCTGATGTTCACGTTTAAAATATTTGCGCCGAACCCATCGATGTTGAACTGCCACATGCTCATTTTCAGTATTTTTCCATTTTTGAATTGCTTCCTCCTTGAGTTTTTGTAAATCGTTACTTTGAGAGATTAAATTGGTAACTCTCCAATCGAGTTTATTTTGTTCTTTCTCAAAATACTCAACTTCGTTCAATAGTTGTATTTGATTTGCTTCCAATGATTTAATATTAGTTTGAATTTGACATAATGATTCTTCGACAGCATTTAAATTTTGTTGATGGCGAACGAGTTGATTGGTTTTATTTTTATGTATCTCTTCGAAATTTTCTAATTTCTTCTCGAGCCGATGTTTTTCAATCTCTTGGTTTCTTCGTTCAAGATTGTATTGATTCGATTGTGCCTGAGCATTACAAAGTTCATCGTCATATTTTAATTCTTCAATTATATGAATCTTTTGTCGAACATCTTCAAGTTCAAGTTCTAAATCCTTGACTGCTGCTTGATTATCATCTATTCGTTGTGAAGAACAAATATGGTTTTCACTTTTCTCGTTAAGAATAGTAGTCAATACAGAAACTGTTTCATTCAACTGCTGAGATTTTTTTTCCAAAATATCCTTTTCATAGATCAGGATTCGTTTTCGTTGTTGCATTTCTTCGGTTTTTTGTTTCAATTTTTCAATATTTTTTTGATCTGACTGAATTTCTTCCTGGATCTTTTCCATTTCCACTTGACATTGTTTTTGATATGAATCTTTCATGTGAAGCAATTCTTTGTTTTTATACAAGTCTTGTGTTATTTGTTGAATTTGTTCTTCTAATACGTTCAATGATAATAATGGATGATTTTGTGTATCAACCGTATCATGTTCTTTATTCTCTGTAGGTGATAATTGATTTAGTAATCGTTGGCGTTCATGGATATTTTGATTTTTTAAAGCATTTCGTTTCTGTAATGCATATTTAAGATTGGTCAGAGTTGCTGCGTTTTCATCAAGTTCGGTTTGTTTAATAGTGATTTCTGTTTTCTTTTCGATTCGTAGCGTATTTAAGGAGATCTTTTTCATTTCAAGTTGTTCAATCTGCATAATGCATTCTTCGATAACACGAAAATATTCTTCATTTTTGCTGTATAAGTAATCTCTTTCTTGTACCAGTAAATTAAGGTCATCTTCTAATTTGAATTGTTTACTCTTGAATGAATTATCATTTGATTTGACATCATCTATGCTTACATCTGTTCCTAGTACTTTAATACTGAATTTATTACTGTCATCATTTGAATGTTGATCAATAATAGCATCGTCGTCAACATCGGATGGTTTTTTATTTACTATAGACATCTACAACAATAAACAAATAGGGTGTGGGTGTGGGTGTGGGTGTGGGTGTGGGTGTGGGTGTGGGTGTGGATGTGAGTGGGTTGGTGTGGGTGTGGATGTGGATGTGAGTGGGTTGGTGTGGGTGTGGATGTGGGTGGGTGCGTTGGTGTGGGTGTGGATCTTTATGAACTAAAATACTCACACCCACACCCATACCCACACCCACACCCATACCCACACCCACACCCACACCCACACCCACACCCACACCCACCCCACACACCCACACCAGCACCCACCCACACCCACACCCTGCTTGCGGGACAGTTGCTCGCGGGACAATTGCGCGCGGACACTCGCTCGCTAGAACAGTTGCTCGCTATAGAACCCTATGTAACTGTTATAGCGAGCAAGTGTCCGCGCGCAACTGTCCTAAACCCATTAGATATAAATGGGTTGGATTTGATGTGGACCAAAAAATGACTTTATCCGTCCTCCATCTGTGGTGCGCTGCTTTAAATCAAAACTTGTTTTGGAACACTAGATAAGCATTAGATCTTTGCTATTAGTTGACTGTTTTTGATAAAAGATATCATTTTCAAGCTGACATACTAACCTCAATGTACCAATCAAGATGTCTACAAGAGCAATGATGGGAACACGGACTGCAAAAATAATTAGCCGTAATCAGATACAATAAAAAACTATTGGAGGAGATCAAAATCCATTTTTAATCTGCTAAAGGAACAATTCAACGTCTTAAGATCTTTTCAGCATACTCGCTCGTATACATACAGTATAATTTATAATAAAACGATAGGTTATGGTTTTCGTAATATCCTTTGCATTAGTTGATCACAGACAACAGAAGATCAAACGCTGCAAAAAAATACAACTTTAATTTTGGATTTTCTTAAGGTTAAACTTTAAGGCGTGTTTATTGTAACTTTAACTTTTAAAGTCCAGAGCAATACTAACCCCACTACTCTATTGTAAAGAATTTTTGCAGATAAAATAACTTTTCTCATTGAGAATGAACATATTTGCAGAATTACAGACAAGCAAAATGTTAGAAAAATATCATCGAACGAAAGAAATTGATCTTGCTACATTCTCAAACCTTTTCAAAATTTCTAAGTTGTAGAAAAATGAAGAAATCTACACTATGCACACAATTTCTTTTTTTTCACTTATTATCGAATGGATATTTTGTTATTTTCTGCCAAATATTTATGATAGTATATAAATAAAAACTGTTTCGAAATAGCAACACTTTCTAGATTAATATATATACAACAAATCCTATTATCCTAGAAAGAAATGAAAGCTTTTTGTTCTTCACCTCTACGGGTATGTGGCTAGTGTTTGGGTATTCAAGATGGTATTTTCTGATACTTACGAGACAGATCTATTCCTGATTAGGTAAACACCAAGAGATGAAATAGAATATGTAGGGCAAAAAAATCATTTGTTTTATGAATACTATTTGATTCATTCCTTCAGTCATGTTCTGCGAGTTTTATTATTAGTGCTGATCGACAATACTTAATTATATTTTAAATATATATCAACCAATTTTATCAAAAAATTGATTGCTATTTCGAAAGTGCCATCTTGACAGTTCATTAACGAGGTCAACATAGCTATTACGGGATGTCTCTTTATTCAACTCATATGTACACAACTCCGACCAAAATGATTGATGAAGGTGTATATGTCAGCAATAAAATACTAGCAGATGTCGTTGGGGTTTACCTTTTCAAATTGTTTTTTTTACTAATGATATTTTTCATATTTTTTCATGTTGAATAACTGAGTCAGCTGCAATTTAACTTAATTAACAATGAATTTCCTCTATATATTCTAGTTTATCACTAAACTGGTGAAAAATATTAGTATACTACTAGGCATTAGCGCAACAACAAGATACATTACCTTATAAGGACAAACGCTATTTTTTCTATTGTATGGATATTGTAAGGACTCGACAACGTTATTGTTTTCAAATGACAGCAATGAATAACAGAATGATAAATATCATATAGGATGCATAGCTCTGTGCGAGTTGTGTTGTTTTTTATGCTTTTCTCTCGCTTCTATATCGAGCGTTATATTTTTCTCCTTTCTTTTGTCGATTACCATCAATAAAAAAAAAACGAGTAGCAGAACAAAACAAAACGTCGCTGTGCCAGAATACGATTCTAGCTTGACTTGGTTCTTTCCACAGACAGAGCTGCTCTAAGTACTTTTCTACATGACATGAAACTGTAATTTAATATACATCGATGAAAGGAAAAAGCATAGTGAATGCTGTAACCACGTGATCAAGTTCTTTTTTTCATTCATAGCCATGTGATAATGGTTTAAGGGAATCCAACGAGCTAAGGGAAAATATGGACACCAATATAGAGACACAAGGAATCCATTAATGCGAAAATACAATTAGCTGCTCCTTTGACAAACTGAATCTGTTTTATTCCGTGATGACTCACTTACATTATGAGAGAGGTTGAAAAGTCGACTTTTTTTTGCGCCAGACCGATCGAGCTGAAATTTTAGGATATGAATTATGACTAATACTTACACATATTGTGAAAGTTTCATCTTTATACATATAATGGTTGCAGAGATATAATTTTTTGTAATTAGGTAAAATTGAGTACCGTTTAGTTCCATCGAACATAGCGCTCCTCGACGAAAGCAATTTTTTTCAGAAAAGAAGATAATGTCTAGTATAATTAGTAATTATTTTTAACTTTTTTGAGAATATTTATCAACTTTATTTGTTTTTTAAGTGAATTTTGGAATCTATGCTCCTCTTTCGTCGCTTGGTTACGAACAAAAAAATCACGTTAGATGGCAACTCTAAAGCATCTATCTCTGAACTATAGAGATCAAACATGCCGATGTTATGTTTCCTTTTCTTTTTGATCTTCTTTCTCTTGCAGAGAAACTGTTCGTCACTGGACAATACCATCGCTTCATCTCTTTTATCTTCTATTTTCTTTTATGCTTTCTCCGCCTTTCACAACGTGAGCCATCGATTCTACTGCAGAAGGGACAAATATATACATATTCTATCAATGAAAAAGATAGGACACAAGTGAAACATAATATAATTTTGCAGTAAAATATTCTTACAACTAACATAGTAGGTTCCCTCACAGATGACAACGTCTATCTTGTTGTAAACAGAAATCTGATAAACGTTTTTAAATGAATAAACAGAGCATAATAATCTTCACACATGAATGTACACAAACTTTACTGAAAAGAAAAATGTATTTTAACAAATACAAATATTTTAAGAAGACAATGATAGATCAGATAACTTTGACAAGACGTTCCTTAAAATGATAAAAAATTGATCTTTTTATTCTAATTAATCAGATAACATTAGCTGCTCGATACTTCTTCAGACCAATGACACTTCTTTAACCATACTCTTTTATGTGTGCTGTCAATTAAACTAATTAATGTTTAAGATGCCGACTTAGATAAAAGAAATCATTCTCAGAAAGATATGGGAAAAATGTGTTTTGATCACCAAATTTTTTGACTATGAAATGATCACCAAGTTAATTAAGACATGAGTAAATTGAAGTGGTATGATGTGACTGTGGGTATCCGATGTGAGGAAAAGTTTAAAACTCAGGTTGGAACCGATGATTTCGTTACTAAAGATCGATAAAATTGATCAAATAGCAGTAACAAG
>CAJNOP010002214.1:0-19244 GCA_905250075.1 Rotaria sp. Silwood1 | reverse complement strand
ATTGCCAACAAAAATTAGCAGTTTATGATACTAAAGTGATCCATATTGTTAGTCACGAGTTGGAACCTATCCATTTGACAAAAGTTTTCCAATCAAACTGGTTCTTATATAACATTATTTGGTTCGAGTTTATGCTTAGTAAAGGTGAAGTAGTTGTTATACCTAATTCATTGAACCGTTCAGAACTTGAACATCATTTTGAAAAATCGTCTGCATGGTGGTATCACCTTTTTTCCGTCTTTTGGTCACGTCATAAGTTACTTCCAAATATGAAATGTGATTCCAATAATTGTAGTAAATGTATTATTGTCGACGGTCATCAAAAGTCAAAGCGAATAGTTTGTGAATACAAAAATGTTGTGGACACAACAATCGATGAGATGACATCAGTTGAAGTTGGATGTCCATATACACCATGTAGGAAAACGAAATCTAATAATTCCAGTTAGTGTTCTAATAACATTAGTAATTGTTGTTAGGTTATTGTAATTTATTATATCTTTAGTTTTGACAAATTTTTGCCGTTATCATCAACCGTCTAATAATCTATCTCCTCCTTCCGGTATGCAAAAAGCGTGCCAACTGGCTGTTGAATATGCAGTAAGTAATAGTATGAACTATTTGCTCTCAAAAATAGGTAAAAATGAATACGTTACAATGAAAGGTAGATAAATGACAAAGGATAGCAATCTGTAGAAAGAATTTGAAAAAAATGCTGTTCAAGATTCACATCATTTTAAACATCTGTCAACTTATTTAAGTTAGATTTCAAGATCTTGCCTAATTCTTAAGAGTAGTGGTGTTATTTTTCTCTTGAGATGGTTGCTGTTAAAACAACAACTGTTAAAATGTTCAACATCATGTCTGTTTGAAACTGTAACCTTTCTTAATATTTGCCTTCTATACTTTCCACTGAAAGATGTTATCTATATTGTTCTCTGAAACAGATTCATTCTTCATCTTAGACGAGTTATTTTTTTTCTCTCTATATATATTTCTCTTTCTCTCCCATATACATTTTACAAGGGTCTTTTGTAGCAACTTGATCAAAAGTCCTTGGAAGAACACAAAACCCAATGTTCAAACTATCGTGATGACAGTGAACAAATTCGAAAATCAAGAACATTTGGATTTTTAGCTTCCTACCATCCGTGTGGTGTGTCAATTGGCTTTACAGAAGCCATCAAAGCGGAGGGAATGAGGTCTATCACAAGGCATTTATTGCGTTCAATTATACATGGGTGTGAAATGTCCGACGCGCTTCTATACGATTGTGCTTGTACGCTTAAATTGCATTGGAACAAGTGGTTAGGAACTGACATGTTAAAATTAACAGATATAACACGACAACTTCCGAAGTATATCGCCCTGGACAACTTCCACCAGCGTACACATACAAGATCGATATGTCAAACAGTTATGAAGATGGACCATCCATCACATGGTGGTCGGTTTTCGGGAATAAATAGTCAAGCGGCCGAAATCGCCTTTCAATATATTGCCAAAGCAAAATACTCCTTACGAAATTTTTCATTTCCATATTCCACAGTAATGTTAATGTTGATGTTACATTTGAAAAATTGTAGAATCGTTGGCGTCAATGAATTCCAAATTGGTTTATCATCATTATATTTTTCGAATGAAATTAAAGATTACTTTCTAACACCTAGAATATGTGAAACATTTGGTGCATCAGATAAATATGATGAAAATACTGATGTAGAATCTGATAAAATAGAAGATTATAATGAATTAGCAATAGAAGAATAATTGACAGTATTTGTCATATACTTTCGTTTGTATATATAATATCTTACACGTTATTGATTATATTACAAATCATGAATACTTTCATTGATTATTATGCCTCATCTTATTAAAAGACTCTTTTAACTTTTATTGTTTTATATATAAGTTAGCTTTATGTAAATTGAATTATCTCTTCGTTTTCTTCTTTAAATTATAATATGAAATTTTTTCTTTCTCATCATTACCCTGTATAAAGCACTGATATTAAAGGTTTGTTCTTGATAATTCAAAAATGATTAAAAGTAAAAATACGATCGAAAAATATCTTAAAAGATTTTTAATTAATCATATATTGATAGACGAAGTACAGGATATTTAAATTTAGAGAGTGTTTTCTCAGTGAATAAGTTGAAAGCAGTTCATTATTAAAATTAAAATTAAAATAGCATATAGTTATAAAATCTAAATTGGTTATTTAATCATTTTCTTTTATACTGAATACAGTACTTTCAATGGAAATCTAAAAAAAAATGTACGCGTACACTGTGTGTATGCACACAAAGTGTAGGTGTACACTTTGCTTTAGTAGTAAAATGTACAAGATGTACTGAAATCGATTTTTCTCGATATAGAAAACAAAAAAAATATTATGTTCATTTTTTCATGACAAATACAAATTAACACTTGATGAATGAATAATCAATTAAAAGACACTATTTCATAATGTGACATGTTCTTTTACAAAAAAAAATGAGAAAAGTTTTTTTTTATAATAGAAAAAAATGATATATTAATTGCAATCACAATCAGAAAATACTTTTTATGTCGAGAGATATAAGCTTAGACAGAGAACACAAAATAAAGGAATTTATATTTTATTATTCTATTAGAAAATTATACGTAACAGGTCATAATGTATTGTCGTATACTTAGTCATAATGATATATGCACAACTTTTCTAATTCTAGTCTAGAATCAAAATGTATTTTTTTTTCACAAGATGTACGTAGTACATTTTACTTTTTTTAGCAAAGTGTAAATAAAAAGCAGCAGATGTTCTGTACATTTTGCTTCTGCTGTGTACATCTGCTGTTGGAAACCCTCACTGAATATAAAAAGAACAATATATTTCATTCGTTGTCTGACGTTTTCTTTCTTTTTCTTTATTGGTCAATACGATAACCAATTTCTAAATGGTGTGAAATGACAATAACGACTTTTTTTTTTCTTTCTAAATTGGTTTGTTCGAGTCATATGACTGCATTTTTTTCTAAGAAAGACATTTCATTAAAATTAAATGATTCTAATTATATTACTCCAGATTCTATAAAATATACACCAAGAAATGATAGTTTATTAATTTTTAATTGAATAGTACTTAAAACTAGGATTATAATTAATAGATAGACGAAATCTTTTATGACCTAATGAAGAAATTCATTTTCTCACTGCATAAATCATCACGATAGAGCCATCTCACGATATACAACTTTTATTTTAATGAAGTTTACAATAGAAACTATTCTAGAGAAAGTAAAATAATTTTCTTTCACTTGAAAATATTAAAAATTCTTTTATTTGTTTATTCTTTAGGTAAAAAATTTCATAAAGAATGCGCATGTTTTGCAAGTTTTAAAATATTCAAGTATTTTTTATTATATATTAAAATTAGGCGTTTAAATTAGCATTGTATTTTCGGTTATTATCAAACAGAATTCTTTTTCACTTATTTGAGTGAATAGATACTTTACTAAAATAGCTTTTCCTTTTGCTATATAATAAAAAACTTTTTTTTTGAATATGAGATAGCTTTTTTAAGGTACAAAAGTTTTGCCATTTTAACATGGTTTAATAATTTAAAGACAATCGTAAATATTTCCAAACTCTTTGAATATCTCCTCTCTATTTGACAACAATGATTATTATCTTCTAACATGTACTCTCTTGTACATCTCTGCTTAATGAAGTTAAATCAGTCATTTTACAACACCATATTGAATGGTTTTATCATATTATTCAGATCTTGCTATTAACACATAATCAACATTCGATTTTGATAATTAGGATCATCTATTCAGTGTACAGTGATTCGAATAATTCTCCAGTAAAAAAAAGAAATATCTTTTTTTATGTTCCTTGTATTAAAAATAGAATTCTTACTAGGTAACAAATGTAACGTCACTAACATTAAGTGACAATTAATTATCATCACTAAATACTTATCATACATTACTTAATCACCACAATCTTGTTTATCTTGTTTACAAATATTATAAACAAAGAAAAATACATTATCTGATTCATGTTTTATTTAAAAATTTAGAAAAATATGCAACGAATATTTTTGATGATTGCGGTATATGCAGCTACGAATGAGTTTCCTTTTTAACGCTACATTGTTGTTTATTACGCTAAAAACAAATTATCTTTTTCAAATAATTCATTTTGTTTCTTTTATTATAGATTTTGTCTACTTGAAAAAATAATCCTTGGAAGTTGGAACAAGAAACATGGTTGTTAATAATGTTGAAACAAATTATGCAAATGATGTTGTTTTTATTGCTGTACGTTTCTCTGATATGTTATTATTTTTCATGCACTAGATTGGAATTATTTTAGTTCATATAATTTCTTATTTACATGGATTATTTTGTTCAATTCTTTTTCTAATTCTCTGTTGGTGTATTTAAGGTAGTTTATCCTAATAGAAATTTTTAAAAGAAATTTCAAAGTAATGCTATACGTTGTAGAAGTTTGCTTAGATCAAGCTGATCTATTATCATTTCATTTGATTCTTCTTTATACAATTCATCAATGTAATGAACACAAAATTAACCAACAAGTTTTAATTAAAGACCATTATTATCAGTAAATTATTACATTTTTAAAGTATATTGTTAAATAATTTATTTTTCAGAATTTGTCTTCATCATCTGTTTGATCAACATATATTCCGAACTAAAATTCATTTTTATTTGATGCAAGTCTTGATCATTTTAGTTCAACAGCTGTAACAAATAATCAAACGTCTTTTGATTCGCTATTATTTACAATGTGTTATGAGTTTTTTGATGATGTTCTTGCAAATAAATTGAATTTAAAATCACAAAATAACCATTATACTATTGAATTACCAAACGTTTGTTATACACTTCATGTAAGTTTTCTCTAATTTTATTTATCAAAAAAGATTATTTTATTTATTTAAAGTTTATCTAGTTTGAGAGCTGTATGTTCATGTATGTCTCTTGTATTTATATTATCGATAGCTTTATTCAATTCTTAAAACATTAATCAAATTCATGAACGTTCACCAACAGAATGCTATATATTTATGATAAAAAATATCAACATTAATTGGTTATGCTTTACATACCTGTTCATATTTAAAATGTTGATGAACCAATTATTGTTACTAACAGCATTACAAACAAAAGAAAAAAGTTATAATAGATATTAATAATCCAAATAAACATTTATTATTATTGTTGAATGAAATATGCTATGTGGAGTAGAATTATAAAAATCATTCAGAAAACATGACTTAAATCTAAAATTGTTATATGAAATATTTTATTTATCATATGAAGAATATGATGACAATATAAATGCACCAATTATATCAATATATCTTCGTCTTTTAGCTGATGATGAAAATGATCAAGACACTGCAAGAAAATCAACACATAATATAAAAATAGTATATCATTATTAATCAAACAAGATGAAACATCAATTCGTATCGTTAAATATCCATTATTAGATGTACATTCAATGTATTTTCACAACAAAAATACTAGCTATATTATCAATATTGGTATTATTATTAATTTACAGAATTGATCAAAAAAAAAACTAAACAAAATTTATTTTTCTATAATAATTGTTTCTAATGATCAGTTTTGTACATGCTGGATAAGGCTGTTGTCAATTATATATTATTCATGAAGTATGAAAAAAATCATATTGAAATGAAGTAAATTTTTTTTTTTCATTTTGTAGGATTTAATTTTTAAACTATATCAAATATTTTACAATTTTACTTGAACTTTTATATCATCTATCGTAATAAATAATCAAGACCTCCATAGTAATATATGACAATGAGTTTTTGGAAAACAATAGTGTGTTATAATACCAAAATATTTTTCATATAAAAAGTCTATCAATGACTTTTTTCTAAATTAAACTAAAAAGGTTTTGTTCATGCGTGCGGAGTCTACCCTTATTAAATGTTAACTCTGGTCGTGATAAAGGAGGCTAATAGTGAATGACTAATCGCTTTTATAATAAAAAAAGTACGTGTGTCATGTAAACAACTACGTATTTAGTCCATTACATTTAGCAATATTTCTTGTTTTCGATCATTCCATTTAAAATAGACAATTGACACTAATTTTTTTTTACAAAGATATTATGTGTTGGTGGAATATCGCATGCAAAAGGCAATATATTTGCAGCCTATATAGATGAGAGTTTCAAGTACACGTCGTAGATCATAGTCCTATAAGTTCATGCTATCGATGATTTCAATTATTGAAAAAAAAAGATAATGATGTCACCATGTATTTATGATTCTATTCCATTGTTTCTTTATTTACATTACATCATTGTCTTTTTCTTTTCACTAGTTGACTGGTCGAGATATATAAGTTATTACATTACTATCTAGCACGTCTTATGTTTATTGGTAGACAAATAATAGGCATGTATCTCGTCCGCATTCATATGGCATATGCTTTAAACAAATATATTTAAACGTATTATTTCTTTGTCATGATTCGTCCAGTCTATAAGTCTTTTCTTTCTAGGCTGCCTTTTATTCTTTTTATTTTCTCCTTGTATTTTTTCGTCTATATAAACACATTCTATTTCAAAACGACGAGTGCAATATTTTTTCTTTTCACCACTTTATCGTTTGCCGTCAGTTGTCCCTGAATAACAGTTATAAGCAGACTGATTTACGTAAACCAGAAGAAGAAAATACGATGGAAACTCATTATTAAATCTTTGTGTTGTGTATTAAATTTAATTTTTATTTATTTAGACATGCCAATATCAAAAAGTGATTCATATTCAGCACAAATCAGTGAAAATATTTTTCGATTGACCAATGTAGCTCCTATTCCATTTAATTTATCCGAAGTTTTTGGTTGTTTTAATCAACCAGGATTAATAAGATTTTTTGATGAACATAAAAAATTAGGTTTGGATATTCCACCATTCGTTTTCGGTTTTCTTGTTCATGCTGCTGTAATGCTCGATGGAGCAGAATTATTTGATCCAGATGGTACTGGTTGTTTAACATCTATGAATTTATTTGTTCAACTTATTGGTGAACCTGGTGAATGTTTATTCTTGATGGTTTTAGTTTTTAATTGATTGTTTTTTTTAGGTACTAATAAATCTGGTATCTTAAGGGCATTTAGTTCTACAATGTCAGTATTATCACGTTTATTTCCACAATTCTTCAGTAAAACAGTAACTGAAAATATTGATGGTAAAGAAAAAACAAATCATATTGATTTAATTGTTAATAATGATACAGAATTATCGTTAGTTCAAAAACTATCTAAACGTGTACGCCTTACATTACATTCTTTTTTTTTACATATTTGCACTCATATTTAATTACTCTTTTTAAATTTTTAGGAAAATGTTTTCATATTTTCTGATGAATTGGACGTGATGAACATAAGATTCGGTGTGTATTTAGGAGGTTCAACGGATAATGATATGAAAACCATAAGTTCAAGATTATTGTGTCAAGGATATGATATTATTACAAATTTTTCAAGAACGACTGGTTCTACATCATTTCACATTGATCGAGGTTCAATAAACATCTTTGGAGCTAGTACTGGTAATATGTTATCGACTGTTTATCGTCAATATCGAAATTCGTCAATGTCTGATGGCACCACAAGTAGATTCTTGTACATTGGTGCATCAGCACATAAATCTGTAACAAATATTTCTGGTGAAATTCTATCATTACAACCCAACATGGTTCATATTCTGATCATTATTCGTCTTATAGGTGAATATAAACCAATATTTGTATTTGGCCAATATGAGAAAGAATCTGAAGTTCCAAATAAAGGTTGGTGTCAGTTTTTTTATGGTTTATATATATTTTTTTTGTTTAGTTATAATACCAAATGATGTACAACAATTAATAACAGATAATGACGATTCATTATCAGCAGTTGAAAATTTAAATGAATTGAAACCAACTGTTATTATTCCATATGAAGAAAATGACAGAGAAATTGATGGAAGTCTTTTATCACCATGTGCAGCATTAAAAAGAATAATAGATTATTACCATAATAAATCATTACAAACTGATCAACAAGGAAAATCAATTTATAAACCGTTACAACGAGCATTTTATCGTAAAGGTGGTCGAAAATTGGCAAAAATTAGTGCTTTATGTTATGTTATTTCTCTTGCAATAAAAATTTGTTATGAATCAATTCATTTTATTCGTTTTGGTGATGGTTTATTCATGAAAGATGTTATTGACAATGAACAATATAACAGATTATTTTTGTTCTATGATCATGTTAAAAAAATTATTAAACAAAAAATGGATGAATTACCATCATATGGTATTAACAATCGTCCTCTTATTGTAGTTGACAAAGCTGCAGTAAAAGCAGCTGAAGTATTATATGAATATTCATCTAAAACTATTGATTTACTATTTGATGATACAGCACTTACCAAAATTGATAATGATTCAACAAACATTTCCAACAATTTATCAACAAAAAAGTTAGTTGTGAGAGACATCCCTTGTTGTTTTTTTAAAACTCGTATTCTAATTACTAGAAGTTTAAATTGTGTTTAAAACCGTAAAGATTTCATTTTAATGCTGCAATTTGCTTTTTTTCATAGGTCGTTTTTTGAAGAACAAACAATTTTATTGACAATGGCATCGCCAATTTTGTCAAAAGCATGGTTTAATAATACAATAACTGGTTTACCATATACAGGCATTTTTAAAAACTATACAAAATCTAAAAGCAAAATGATTCGTTTGAATAATGCGCTAGATTATTTAGTAAATAATGGCTTAATTGAATGTGGTACTGCTAATAAAAAACATCTTGTTGGTGCACGAAGAGAAACATATATGAAAACACCACCATTTAATATTCGTACTGATAAAAATAAATTAACAGCACTTGAATTAATAAATATAAACATTGATGAGTACGAACACATTTATATGAATTCTCCTTTACCAGCAAATATTCAATTAACAGAAGAAACAATAAAATTGATTCTTTCTAATGAAGAATACACTCCAATTGTTCATTTATTTAATGATATTCGTGTCGAACAAGAAATGGAACTTCGAATAGCCTCTCATATAGTTCAACAAGAAATTATTCAAGGAAAAAAACAATATCATATCGTTTCATCTTCACAACGAGTTGATAATGGTATAGCGCTTTTTTTCAACTGAATATTAAAATTTTTCTTTTATTAACATTCTTTTTGTAACTACTTTTATATATAGACAACAGTTACGTTCAAAATATTTTTGAATTTGATTTTGATTCATTATCCAATAACAACAACAATTCATCAATATCTGATGTACCAGTTCATTCAATTCATAATTTATCATCATTATCATCATCATCATGTCATATTAACGAATCTCATTTATTTTCTTCATTATATAGATCGAATTTAACAACAGCAAGTTCTACTGAAGCTGATTTACAATATCAAAATAATCAAGATACAATGTCTTTTGAACATGAATTATATGAAATTGAACAAGAATTGTTACAGGCTTCTCGTTATTCATCAAATGTTATTGACAAGAATGTCATTAACAATATGTCTAACGAAATTATTTTAGTTACACAAGTACGTGATCCAGGTATGTTCGTTTGAAAATTATTATTCACTGGTATTTTAGGATATGTATTTGCATTGTTTAGTTAATACACCTGTCATTCTGAATAATGAACTATATGAACCAGTTTGTAATGCAACTGATGTAGAAAAACAAAGAAAAGTTCAAAATAAAAGTAAGAAAGAAATGTTTCACTATATGTAAACAAGAGATTTCTATCGACGCATAGATCAATCTCAATTGATCATTCCATTGATCGAATTCGAACCAAATTCAAGTAATAGTTTGAGAGAAACACAAACTATTGATCCATCACAACCGTTTCAACTGATACCTGATCTTATTCAAAATAAAAATCGTTCAATTAAACGTTTATTGGAAGAAGAAAACGAAAGCTTTAGAAAAAAACAAAAAAATACTACCGATGAAAATGAAAATGATGAATCAACAACTTCATCTGTAGGACACAAATGGAGTTTAACACAACCGAGATTCTCTTCGCCAATAAATACAAATTCAACAATAACTATTGGTATGTTTTATATGATTCGTTCAATATGGATTAAAAAAAATTTTTGAATGCAGTTCAAAAAGTATTGGAAATCACCATATTATTACTATAGTGTTGCGTTTCGCTTAATAGCTTGATAAAAAATATATAATAAAACACAAGGTCACCATTATTTATTTAGGATACTTAACAAAGGAATAATGAAAAAACAACATTTGTTTCCTTTATAAGGAGTAAAATAGTCATTAATTAACTTTAATAGGAATGAATATTCTTTAAAATCATGAAAGGGATTTAATAATTATAGTGCTTGAAATTGTTCAAAATTGTTTATCTTTTCATAAGATTTTTTGTTAGTTTCAGTATAGTTTACCTTTTACACAATGTTTATAATAAATTTCATACTTGTTTCTCGAATTATTGAAGTTTAAGATTAAAATAAGGTCATATCTTTTAAAGAAAATTTTCTTATTGTAGGTAGTAGTCATGTTGATAGACAAAATGTGAATCAATTTAGTTCAATTCATGTTGATACCAACTTGCAGCAAAATAATAGTATTACTTTGGCACAATCATCTACTGTTACAAATACCAATACGAATTGTGATGATGTAGCTGCTGTATCATCAATTGTCAATATGCTAGTGGACAATGTACTTAATACGACTAATTCCAATATATGCAAAAATGGTATGTTTATAAAAAGTATCGTTTATAATAAGTGTCATTTATAATCGTAAAAGAATGAAATCAGCTAGCTACAATGAATGTAAGATTATGAGAGTTGACTTTCCATCGAATGCTTTCTTAATAGCTTGTTAAAATAAAACATAAACTAAAAAGAAATATGTTTTAATTATTTAGATATTATCCAATTGGATTTATTTCATCCATCTGATTCACCACATATTGCAGATCATGTTAGTATGTCAAACTCCGTTCCAACAACTGATTATCAACATAATAATACGAATAAATCTTCGTTGCTCAATACAGGTATGCTGTTGGTCAAGTTACAATTATTCATATGTATCTGAAATTTTTTTTTTTGTGTTATATATATCTAGTAGTAAAAGAAAATAGATTATGATAATATCCCAGTGAAAAATGGCAAGATTATGTGAGATTGTCACCGGATTTTTGTGAAACAAAATCCAACTTTTAATCGATTAAAATCTTCCAAATCAACTATAATCTGATTTTTAATCAAAAATAATCTTGTAAATCAAGTACAATTTTGATTAAAATCTTATATTTTCGAGTAAAACTCATATTCAATCAAAAATAGATGATTTTAATCTAAGCTTTACTTGATTTACGAGATTATTTTTCATTAAAAATCAGATTATAGTTGACTTGGAAGATTTCAATCGATTAAAACTTAGATTTTGTTTCATAAAAATCCGGTGACAATCTCACATAATCTTGTCATTTTTCACTGGAATGACAATACATGTATTTTCAATTATTTTCTTTTTTTATAATAGATATGAGTCGACAAGGTGATACAGAATTACTCTCTTTTGATACAACAACATCACCTTCGAATACGTATGTTCAAATTGCTTCAAAAGATGATGGAGTAAATATTAATCTTGGTATTGATAAACCATCACTTAATGAAAAAAAAAAAGATTCTTATTGTAAGTTGTCCTATTGGTCTACATTTTAATAGAAATAGAAATCATCATTGTTTTTTCTTTTCGAATCAGTATCGGCCGGAAAAGATGATGATCAAATATGCTCTGAAATTTATCGTAAATTGATCTTATCAGATTCAATAGTTATGTCAAAAACTGACATATGTGTGAAATTAAAACATATATCTACATCAACTCGAATTCGTGATCAAGCGATTATCAATTTAGTAAATGATAAATTACTTATTATCGATGATTGGTTTAGTTTAAAGAATATCAAAGGTATTGTAAATTTCACTGGTTATCTCAAAGGTTTTCCAAAAAATGATGCACAAAGTCAAATGGACTTTGCTGACAAATTGGCAAAATATGGTATTGATTTTATTGATTTTGAACAGTCCTTTAGAAAAGATAAAGTTGGTGCTCTTCCACGTACACTTGATACATCTGATATCAAACAATCAAAATGGTTGTATTCACAAGCTTTAATGGATAAAATTCTTTCTAATAATTTTCTTCAAGAAAGATTAGTAATTGATCCATCAGCTGTTATTCATTCATCAAATAGTAAGTGAAAATTCAATCTATTATTGAAAATAAAAACATGTCTTTTCTCTTGATTAGATGAATCACAACATAACAAACGTATTCGAAAACCAAAAAAAACTTTTTCTCCATCTGATCAACAATAATTGATATTGTGAGTATTTAAATTTTTATTTGTGTTAACTATTTTTTATTTGTATCTTTTATTTAAGTCTGATTCAACTGTCTTTTCAGACGTTTTTTCTATCTTATGTCGGATCAGAACAAACTGATGCTCTTCTATCGATAATCATTTCTTTTTCAGAAGATTATAGACTCTTGTATAAAATAGTGCCGAAACATATCGTTTTATCTTTTTTATTTTTTTTAAATCCATCATTTGAAATTATAATCTTTATCTTGTTGATATTCTATATTGTGTTTTTATCCTATTTTGTGATGATTTATAAATATTTATTTTTTTCTCTTTTTCATGTCCACAACTAGGTTGTGTATCTGTATACAACGTTTGTTTTCCTAATTGTTTTTATTCTCTCTATGATGAAATTTTTACACAATTGTAAAACGTAAAAAAAAAGCTGATAATAATTGATCATACGTGAAAACTATGAATAAACTTATTGGAATACACATGAACAAAAATTGAGAGGTGTATTTATACATTAACAAAAATTAAGCAATAATAACTTGATATATTTATTGTTTACATTAACACTCTGCAAATTTTGAATATATGCACGTAAAAAAACTGTTCACTTTATTCTGTTTCTGAATGTTAACGGTTCAGCTATATTTACAGAGCATCCTTCTGATATTACAGAATCATAATACTGTTCTGTCAATAAATTATTTATTCATTAGAAGAGATTTTCAGGCACTATATTCGATGTATGCTTCACAAAACACAAAAAGACAAACAGCAGCACTCACAATAAACACATGTGGTTGACGTACCTACTTTGGCATTGAAGTTGTAATCTTAAATTAAGATATCATATATGCATTAATAACACATTACGCCATGACATCTGGGATTGACACCATACCAGACAGCTAGAAAACTTTCGCTACTTGCTCAACAATGTCAGAATTTAATATATGATTCACGAAATGATATGGATCATATATGAGCATGTGTTAAAAAACTGATAAATTATAATACCATCGTTTTCTAATGGAAATAAAAAATGTTACCTTTTTTTGTTTTTACAATTTTAAATGTTTATGTACAATTTACTCAATAAATTATGATCACTGAAATCATGCTGATAATATACGAACAAGGATGAGAAAAAAATAAACGATAATGTCATTGTTTTCTAACATGAATAAAAAATGTTTCCATTCTTGTTTTAATTGTCAATGTTCATTTCAAACTTATTTAATAAGTTATGACTCATGTAATCATGTTGATAATATAACAATCAGCATCAACAATCAGATAACATGATCATTTACTAAGAGAATTAAAAAAAGTTTCTACTACTCCCTTATAATTCTAGATATTCATTTAAATTTTATTCAATGAATTACTATTAATGAAATCATGTTGATAGTATACGACCAAGAGTCAAAACAAAGATTAAGAATCATATTATCGGTTTCTCACAGGAATAAAAAATGATCCTATTGTTTTTTTCTATAGTACTAGATGTTCAGTTACAATTTATCTAATAAATTATGATTAAGTAAACCAGCTTGATAGTATATGAATAAGGAACAGAAAAAAAATAAATGATAATAACATAGTTTAAAAACAGAAATAAAAAATGTTTCTATTCACCTTTTTTAATTTTAGATGTCCATTTTAAATTTGTTCAAATAATTACGATTTATGAAATCATGTTGATAGTATACGAGCAAGGGTCAAAACAAAGATTAAACCTCATATCATCGTTCTCTCACAGAAAAAAAATGATCCTATTGTCTTTTTTATTGTACTAGATGTTCAGTTACAATTTACCCAATAAATTATGATTAAGGAAACCAGGTTGATAATATATGAACCAGGAACAGAAAAAAAAAAATGATAATAACATAGTTTAAAAACAGAAATAAAAAATGTTTCTATCACTCTTTTATAATTCTAGATGTTCATTTAAAATTTATTCAAAAAGTTACGATTTATGAAATCACGTTGATAGTGTACGAGCAAGAGTCAAGAAAAAAGATTAACGATCATGTCATCATCTTTCCACAGGAATAAAAAATGATTCTATTGCTTTTTTATAATTCCAGATATTCATAAAATTTACCCAATAAATTATGATTAAGGAAACCATGTTGATAACATATGAGCAAGGAACACAAAAAAGTAAACAATTACAACATGCTTTAAAAACAAAAATAAAAAACGTTTCTATTACTCCTTTATAATGCTAGATATTCATTTATAATTTATTCTATAAATTACTATTAATAAAATCACGTTGATAGTATACGAGAAAGAGTCAAAAAAAAGATTAACGCTCATATCATTATTTTCCCAGAGGCAAAAAATTATCCAATTGCTATTTTTATAATTCTGCATAATCAGTTAAAAATTTACCCAATAGATTATGATTCAGGAAACCCTGTCGATAACATATGAGCAAGGAATACAAAAAAAACAATTATAACATGCTTTAAAAAGAGAAATAACGTTTCTATTACTCTTTTATAATTCTAGATATTCATCTGTAATTTATACAATAAATGAAGACTACTCAAATCGCATCGAAAATATACGAACCGACATCAAAAACCAGATACATGATATTATCATCCTTTACTGACAGAAATAAAAAAAGGCTCCTATTTCGTAATAATTTTAAGTGCTAATTTCATGTCTCTTTCATTAGGCGCCCAGATGTGTACCAACCGCAGAGTCATTGGTAGGCGAGGTGTCCCCTTCTCTACTTTTAGATAATTTTCAGTGTTTCCAACTAAAACAGTCATTTGCTCCTACAGAGCAAGGTAGTTAAATTAGAACTTGCCAATACAACGCCACTTTCCAATAATATGTTATGCAACAATTCTCCTCTCACGAAAGGACCTTCTTCACCCCTTTTTTCTTTGAGGCACATCCCAAAAATTAATACTGACGCTGTCCTATGGCAACTAAGCAAGCACCTCCCAAGACAAAGTTAGACGTTAATACCATCATTTCAAGACACGAAAAAAATGTGACTTTCAAGTCTATATTTCTATATGTCCCTATCTTAATGATTCAATGACGCATCATGAACGAAATCATGTTGCGATACACCGCAATACTCAGAAAAAAAACACAGACAATTACCATTGCGCTCAATAGTAAAACCTAATTCGAGTTCCACCATGGACAAAACGCAACATGGATCCGACGAAATCAGCAGAAAGCAAAACACCGTGATGCGGAACATTCCCAAACAATCCAATCCGTCTGAATATAGCATCCTCACCTTTCTCTACCCACTTAGAATAATGAAGCAAGTTTAAAAACACCAAACCATCTCACTTCCGAAAATACGCAAGTCACATGATAACCACAAAATATATTTTCAACTCATCTCATCAAAAGTGAACCTCTGCCCGAGTGCTTCAAGACACTTCTGCAATGCTACATGGAATGGGTCGTTTCCCAACGGGTCCTTCTTTCCATTAAACCCATTTGCTTAAACTCCTTTAGCCTCGCCCACAATGGCGACGTTTGCCTCTGAGCGTGCCTTTATCTAAGTCCTCTTTGGTGAAACTCTTTTCGCCGAATCCTCACCTGCGGCGCTTGTGTGTGAGTGTGATTTCCTGTACGTCCTACTAGGCGCAACTCATTTTGGGGCACCTTCACCTGCGGCGTCTGCGTGTGAGTATTTCTTTATGTGAGCCCTACCTGGTGAAACTCCTTTAGAACACCCTCATGTGCGGCCTTTGGGAGTGAGTGTGTTTTCCTCTACGTCCGACTAGGTGAAACTCTTTTCCCCGCACCCTCACCTGCGGCCTTTGTGTGTTAGTGTGTTTTTCTGGACGTCCCACTAGGTGAAACTTCTTTCGATGCACTCTCAACTGCGGCCTTTCTGTGTGAATATCTTTTTATGTAAGTCCTATTTGGTGAAACTCCTTTGCCGCAGCATCACCTGCGGCGTTTGTGTGTGAGTATGTTATTAATGTAAGTCCTATTTGGTGGAACACCTTTTGCGTCACCCTCACCTGGGGCGTTTGTGTGTGAGTATTCTTTTTATGTAAGTGCTGTTTGGTGAAAATCGTTTGCCCGCACCCACACCGGCAGTGCTTGTCTGTGAGTCTGCATATGTGTTAGTGAGTATCGATGCAACTCCTTTTTGCATCATTCACACCCGCTGGAATGATATGTTTCCGTAACCTTTAGAGAATCATAATTGTTTTTAGCGTTTTCGGCTTGAAACATGAGAGTGGGAAATTCGAATGGGATGGTGTGGATATGCGTGTTAGTATGAATAAATTACGCACACTTTCAGAAGAAAAATGCTCTATTTTTCACAGGAACTGCTAAAACTAAACCGGCTTCTAGTTTCACATACCGTATCTATAGCATCCAAATAATTGAAGCCAATAATCAGAGTGTTGCTCAGTTTCACCAATTCTCAACTCTTGCTTCATATAAATATTAAACAGGTGACAACTGCTTGTATTCTGCTTTGAAAAACGTCGTTCCAGGAAACGTTCAATTGAATACTTGAGAAAAACCAAGTAGAAAGTTTAAAACATACGATTTAATACATCTTAATTTCCTCTTTCCAATTGTGAAAACCGCACCTCTCAATCTTCTTCCTTTGAAAAGTCACCCCAAAAATTACGACTTGTCGTCATATTGTTGTTGGTAGTATATCTGCTATACCTCTTATACCTCCGATACCTCTTACCCCTCCTATACCTCCTACACCTCTTATACCAACTATACCTGCTACACCTGCTATATCTCCTACACCTCCTATACCTCTATACCTCTATAACCCCTATACATCTATACCTCCAATACCTCTTATACCTGCTATGCCTGCTATACCTGCTATACCTGCTATACGTCCTATACCTTTATATCTATCTACCTTTTACCCATAGGACATACTCGAGTTTTCGGAGATACTCTCAAAAGACATCATATGCGGGAGTCGACAGTGACCAGACTCCTTTCGCCAAATCCGCACCAGCTGCGATGATTTGTGTGTATATAGATGTGTATGAGTTCGCTGTCGCGGAACTCCTTTCGCGGCACCCGCACCACCTGCAATGATGTGTGTGTGTATAGATGCGTGCGAGACGTCAGTGATGGAACTCCGTTCGCCGCACCCGCACCTGCGGCGATGATGTGTGTGTATATGAAAGTGTTTGTGTATAGATGTGTGTGAGTCGTCAGTGATGGAACTCCTTTCGCGGCACCCGCACCAGCTGCGATGATGTGTGTGTGTATGGATGTGTGTGTGTATAGATGTGTGTGTGTATAGATGTGTGTGAGTCGTCAGTGATGGAACTCCTTTCGCGGCACCCGCACCAGCTGCCATGATTTGTGTGTGTATGGATGTGCGTGTGTATAGATGTGTGTGTATATAGATGTGTGTGAGTCGTCAGTGATGGAACTCCTTTCGCGGCACCCGCACCAGCTGCGATGATGTGTGTGTGTATGGATGTGTGTGTGTATAGATGTGTGTGTGTATGGATGTGTGTGTGTATAGATGTGTGTGAGTCGTCAGTGATGGAACTCCTTTCGCGGCACGCGCACCAACCGCGATGATCTGTGTGTGTATATATGTATGTAGTCCTCAGCTCCGTTTACTCCCTTCTCCGCACCCGCACCTGGTCGCGTGATGTGTGTGTGTAGGTATGTAGGTTGCCCAGCCACCCCGAGCCTCGTTACTCCTTTGGCCACACCCACATCTGCTCGCGTGATGTGTGTGTCTAGGTATTTTGGTATCCCCCGCCCCCTTTGGTCCCTTCTCCGCACCGACGCCTGCTAGTGTGATGTGTGTGTCTACAGATATGTAAGTCATCTCCCGCCCGAACTCCTTTGTGCGGAAGTAGTTGAATAGTTGAAGCAAATTTTCATTAAGTGAATTGAAGTTTCAAGTGTGACATGTATGTTCCTTTTACGGCATTAGCCTCGATTGCGGATGTTGTTGAAATAGTTTATCGTGTAAAATAGTTTCTGGTAGTTAAGTCAATGGTATCATTTTTGTGTTGTTCAATCAATGACCATTTATTCGCATTATGTGAAAAGTTTGAAAGATTTGTATTATTTAATGTGTAAGATATTAAGGCATGATTAAGAATAGAATCGTAATTGATATTATTATTTATTAGCATATTATCATGTTCTTCATTTTGTCTATTGAAAGGAAAATGGAATGTTCTTAGTAAAGGAGTATCTTTTCCAAATTTCGTTGCTCTGTGTAATGTGAATTATTCATTATTATTATAAAGATGAAGATCCAGGATCGATTGGCAAAAGTCATTCGAGTCTATTGAACATAAATACTGATGAATTAGGTGAATGACGGCAAAATAAGGATACTTTTGAATGGATGCTTTTGAAAGTTATTGCAAGTTATATTAGTTGCCGGCATTGTGGAATTACAGAAGTTTGTACTAGGTAAAATTGTTAGTAATGTAAATATTTATGAAACTGCACAAAAGAAAGCTAGTCAATTGAGAAGCTCCTATGAAAAAGTATTTCTGGTCGTTGTAAATATTATATAAATCGATGGTCCAAACACCGCTGTTTCGAATGGTGAAAACCGCAGGTTTATATCTTGTTCCTATCAAAAGTTATTCGCAATACAAGAGTGTCGAGTGACTTATGAAACACCCTATATCTCCTATACCTCCTATACCTCCTATACCTCCTATACCTCCTATACCTCCTATACCTCCTATATCTCCTATACCTCCTATACCTCCTATACCTCCTATACCTCCTATACCTCCTATA
>CAJNOP010002213.1:4230-19250 GCA_905250075.1 Rotaria sp. Silwood1 | reverse complement strand
AAATCGAACAACTTCGCACAAATTTTTGTTATTAAAATTTACTTGAAGTGAAACAATTTTCTCATGTATGTTTTTAAATTTTTTACAAGGAGCATAGATTACAAAGTAGTTTTCTCTTTAATACTATCAGATGAAAAGGCTTCTCATAGGGTTCTCTTAGTTTAATTGTTGTGAAAGGCACAAGCAACACTGGCTATTGCTGTTATCAAGTTATTGAGATTACACTGAAAAGTTAGATTCTTCAACAATGATAATAATATAACTATTTTTTTGCCAAGTAAACGACAGGAAATTGATAAAATGATTTTCTTTTCGTTGAATAAATGCCAACTTTTTACTTAACTTCAACAAAGAAATAATGTCATATTATCTTCTGGATTAAAAATTAAATTTTTATTTTCTATCTGTTTCAGTCAGATACACCTAAAATGAAATAAAGAGATATTGATTTTCTATGACCATTTATATACAGTATCTAGAAACGTATCTGACAAAACTCAAACCTTATGTTCTTTGAGGTTTTGTTTGGTTTTGTTTTCGTCTCTGATAAAAAAAATTTCCTATACCAAGAATATAAAATATCCTTGAGAAATCGGTGACAGGAGAAAGAAAAAAAGAATGTATGCTTTTGCTTTGCTCTTCAACAAGCACGTTTTTTTGTTATTTTGATGACACTTTTTTTCAATTTTTTTTCTTTCTTCTCATGTTGTGGCGTTCTGTTTTTAAAATCTCTTCTCGAAAACGAATTTGCTTGAATTATGACATTCTAAAAGAACGAAACAGAAAAAAAAAATGTTCTCTCAGTAAAAGAACTAATGCAACGAATAAAGTCATCATGACTTTGTTTTGTTCCGACTATGGTGAAGATAGTCGGAACAAGTTCAAATATGTGGATAGCTTTTATAGAATTGAATATAGATTTAAATTACCATTTCCTTTTTTTAAAATATACTCATCATGATAGCAGATACATATTTACATCAACATCAATAATGATTCTTTTTGAAAAGTGGTATTTCAAAAAAAAAGAAAATTTTGTTTGCGTCTATACTCGGTTCTTGCTTCTGAAATTTTTAAAAAACTCATTCTATCACTATGTCCTCCGTAAATATCTCTCGATAAATTCAATAAAATAAAAAAAAACAATTTAGTTCCAACAAAAAAAAAAACGTTCTTGTTGCAAAAATGAATTTTTAGAATTACTGATTTTTATTTAACATCATCTTATATATGATGTATTAAATCACGTCCTTTTTTTATGAAATACTTCAGACAATAAAAGAAATTTCGATCCAACCAAAACAAAACAAATCTTCTGTATGTAATAGATTACACTGAGATAGTACTCAAGTTAACATTTAAAATGTAGGAGTTTCATAAATGTTGATAGAAAGAATCATACAAATTTTTCGGAAACAATATGCATATGAAGCATGATGATTAAATTGAATTTCTTTTACAATCTCAAACCATCAATTGTTGATGAATCTCAATAAGCACACTTTAATTTTAGCTAGCATACGTTTATCATTGGAATGAATATTCCTTCAAGTATTCAGATAAAACTCCATCGACGATGCACCGATAGGTTAATAATTGAAAATAGTTATTAGGATATGTACTTTTCAGATTATTTTTATCAATTCCATAATCACTACATGACCTTTCTGACAACACACGGAACTGTTTTTATTAAGTTATACATGTTTCAATTATGATAGAGTTGAAGTGTTGAAGGAAACATGTCGTACGTGTATCAGGACAGGCCATATTCTTCGTCTGTACACATATCTGTTTGATTAAATTCATTTTTAAAACAATATGTGATCGACGGTTACGTTCATTTCTCTCCTTGTTCAAGTGTAATGTATAAGGACGACTCATATGTCGTGTGCTTGTTACTGAATGATAGGAAGAAGAAATATTGTTTGAGAAGATAATTGCTTTCTATGTAAACAGAAAAGAAATACATTAAAATTGAAGGAAAAACGAATGAGTAATACACTTAAATTCAAATTCTCAGTTACTGATTGTTTTTCCATTCAAACTTCAAAAGAAAAAACATGCGAATAGTAACTGTAGAAAAACAATTTTTATTTTTTGTCTTCTTTTATATATAAAGGATTTTGAAATTTTTCGTATGAAAAATACAGAAACATACTGTCAAAAATATAATTCGCGGAATTGTTTTGAAAGCTTATGTTGATAATCGTTCAAGTGAAAAATTTATCAGTGAATCGACAAATAGTGTTTTTATTGTTCGTTGTGATATCGAAACTTCTCGTTTCATTACAAAAACTAATTGATTGATCTCAATATGAACATCTAAAAGATCATCTTTGTCTATGAGAATTCACTATCAGTTGAAATATGTTTCATATATTGAAATAGTTCTACTCATGAAACTTTGTTTCATCCTCCTATATTAATTATTTTTGTTGTTGTTGAGGAAAAAGCTTCGTAATATCTGAGAATAGTTTTTCTAGGTTAAGACAATTCTCCTGATCTTAATATGAATGATAATTGCATGAAATTAAGAATATTTTCGATATTAGGCATGTTCTGTAGCTATCGCAAAATTTTTTTTTTGATATATACAAAAAATTGTTAATGACATGTATTTAATTACATTGAAAAATTTTAAGAAAGACTGATGAGTATGATAAAAAAGGCATGCTGAGGTATATGCTTCAGAGCCATGAATTCCTCGCAAAACTATAGAGCTGATAATGCAGCATACATGACTTCTTTTTTTTGAATTTTCGAGATCTCTCTATAGACAAAAACCTATTCATTTAATACATTTTAAATAGACAGCTATAGTGTTCAAGGAATAATCTTTCTAGATTCTGTGAGTAGTTTTCCATAGTCGACTAGATTTAAGACATCAACATCAAAATATACATAATCACGCCGTAATAATATCGTAATTGACAGAGTGATTGAACTAGATTTTATAAGCACTATCGTTTTTACATGTTCTACTTTCTTTTGAACGTAATTTGAAGTAATGGATAAAGATAAGAAGAATGCCGTGCTTTTGTCGTTCAATAGTAATTTTTTTTTCGAAATTTATCAATAAATCATTTGTTGCGATTATCCAGTGAAATACTTTAGGTGTTGACATCATTTGAATCATCAGAATGGAGGAAATAGAAGAAACAACAGAATTGTTTTGGGTATTGAAAAGCTTAAATTGTAAAAGATTGTTTTTAATAAAATCTTTTCAGTTTAATTGATATCTCATGAATGTTTTCATATTGATCAATGAAATAGATAATTCCTGTTAGCTACCTAAAACTTCACTCTCTATGACATTACATTATAAACTCAGAGTGAAGTACTATTTTGTATAGATGTCAACTTGAGACACGATAACAACAAATCCAAGTGAAAAATAAACATATGAATTTAGTAGTTGATCATAGTACTCAACGATTGTACATTTTTTTCATTGAATTCGTTGATTGAGTTTTAGACGATTACAAGTAACGTGCGCCTGCATTATTGATTGTAGGATGAATATATAACGAATTATTTTTTTTTGTCTTTTATGCGAATTTTCGATCAGATAAAAGAACCTCTTTCTTCATACTATTTAGCTTTCATTAATAAAATTATTTCAATACTTCTTTGTTTTTTCATGTATTCAAATCTTTCGTCAAACTATTGTCAGTTTAGTATTTATTTCGATTGAGTGTGGGTGTTGGAAATAATGTGATATTTGTAGATACAGGATTTGTAGTGGTTTCTCTTGGACATTTATATGAAAACCCTTTTGAATCTCATTAAAGGTCAGAATAGATGTTTGTCCATTGTTAAATATTTTTTCAGACATTTTGAAATGAAAATTGTTTGAAATAATTTCATTATAAGAATGAAAAGCATTTGCATTTAACGATAGGATATTTTGTTTCACATATTACAAGAGAAATAAATGATATAACACTTGAGGAAAACAATATCAAGAGTGTAGACCAATGTTCCAGTTGTAGAAAAGCTCGAAAGTCATGATAAAACTGAAAATGTTTTCCTTCGTCTCTTTAAGATCTAGGGTGTAGGTATGGATGTGCTTGAAGGGACGAACAGCACCCACACCCCAAAATTCTCTCGGTTGACAAATCATAGAAAGGAGAAGTACATCGATATGCATACTTCAAGCTCTCACCCACACGTACATCTATAGTTGAAATTAAAAAGCATACTCAAATCTCTATGATAATAATTGAAAGTATCCAATTATTTTCCATTTAAACTCATTCCATCAATTCATCGAATGGAACGATTATTTCTTTCAAAGTTTTCAAGCCTTGATAAGTTACTAATAAGAAATTTTGAAGAATTAAAAATGTAATACATCCAATTAAAAGTTTGAAATTGACATAAATGTTGTTACAATCGATTATTTCTTTTTTTGAATTTATTAAAAATAATGCCAACTCTAAAGGAAGAAAATGTTTGAAATTGTTTAATTCAGTGCATTCTACATGGAAATCGAAAACAGACAGCAACAATGTATTATTTTAATATAAAAAAAAACATACAACGTCGATTGACATTTACCATTTAGAGATTTACGAATCTAAAGTAACAGCTTATTATAATATTAATAATTTCGAAAAGAAACACCATGAAATCTTTCAGCGTTTGAATATGTGTTTTTGTGACAATGAAAGTTAAAATAACATTTGATTTTGTAAACATCTCTTTCAATGAAATCCTAAAAAACGAACGTTGTTTCTTAGTTTTTCATATTTGGATCAAAGAAAAAGATTGAGTTCTTTTTTTTCAGATATGTACTCTGTGTCTAACTTAGAGATTCAATTTTTAACCGTTTACATTCTGAATAAATAAACCTCATAAACAAGTTCATCGTTATCAAACCATACAACATAGACAGATACGTATTTTTGTGAGAATAAAATCTTTTGTTGAAGTGTAAGATTTTGAAAGGTAAGGTTCATTTGTTAGCAGATGCTCCATTCCATTCGTCGGATCTTCAAAGTTCTCAAAGAGAAATTTTATTCGTAGGACTACTATTCGAACATTACTTTTCAACCGTTTTTAAGTGATTGTAACGTTTATTATCTAATTTCTAAAGACATTCAACTTAAGTATTTTAAATATTTTATACCATTAAATTGATATAGATTAATGAGTGAACAATAGCTGAGCTAATAAAATGAGCTTCTCAATACTTCGACTATAACTTTTCCTTTTCAACCTTCAGATTTGTTTGTTTTTCCAGTAAATGTCAAGTCAAATTCTCTATAAAAGGATTGATCAGATATATTTCTATGAAGTTTTATGAAGAAAAACTAAGCGAAGAACTCTTAACGAGTAAAAATAAGCTCAGTGAATGAATACGAAATTGATCTGATAGACCTGCATTGAATTTCTAGAATTTTTGAATTCAGCAAAAAAAACAGATTGAGCACTAACATATTTGCGCCATTTAGAACAAATAGACTTCAACATATTCAAAAATATCTTTAACACATTAGTTTTGTTATCTATAGAATAACAGAAATCAATCTAATCAAGTCTTTGTAGAGATACTAATTTAATTTTCTTGTTCTCTGAATTCATATTTATAATTTACATAGAAATGAAATGATTTAATAACTAATGATAAAAAGCCATGGCAGCAATGAATGCTCAAAACTGTTTATTTTCATGTACTTGAGAAACAAAAAAAAACTCATTTACAAACAAATTTTATTTATCTAGTGCGTCTTCCATTTCGAATGAGTTATTAATTTGATCATCTAGATTTGTTTCTGTAATCTCTAGCATCAAAGCGATAAAATAAAACATCGACTTATAGATGATTTTATTTTCATTTTTGTTCAATTTTTGATTTTGAATCCAGTTATTTAATATTCATGTTGATTTTTAGATCTTCTTAATTAAAAAGAACTTACATTAACTATCAAAATATTAAATTTGTTCGTGATTATAAAAGGAAAACTGCGTGAATCATATCACTTTCATCACAAATTCCACGATCAATAAAAAACATAAAAAAGACGGAATTCTTTAAATACAATAAGAAAAATTGATTTTTTCTTTCTGTAGCATAGCACAAGACAATAATTTATCAAAGTATTTAGAAGAAAGATATTTGTTTAGTCTAGTCTTTATCAATCATCTGAAAATTCTAACACAGTTAACAAAAGCATTAAACTGATCTTGTTTTTATTATATGTATCGTATATATTAATAAATAAAAATCAGCATTCATCTGGTTGTTATTTGCAGTTAACTGATATGTTAAATATTAATAGAATAATAAGTCTAGGATTGATAGGAATGTTTATCTCAATTGAATGACAATTTTCTTTTCAGACAAAGTAGAAGAGGTCTACAAATTAATAAAGAGATGTCAAATTGAAGAAGAGAATATTTGCAAGAGACTTTCATTGCAATCATTCAGATGAATTTCTGCTTTAATGACGAACATTAAAACAATATGTACTCGTAAATGGATATTCTACTACATGAAATATATGAGACTAAATAATGGGATAGCTAATCACTTGATTATACATTAATAAATATGAAAATTCATTTTCTAAGAGTTCGACAAAGGCAATTAAATTTTTCTTTTTCTCAGGCAAAAAAAAATCTATAAGAAAAACATAGTCAACCAACATTTTTATCGGTTTAAAATACGGCGATATGCGACTTTGTTTATGCTTTTCGATGAAATGGTGTGTTATCTCAACAAACATAATATAGAATCGATAGAGTAATGTTTTGTTATTAGAATATAAAAGATGAGAGAGACTTAGGAACATGTGCCTGGCTTAATAAAATTTGAAAGGTGATCATAGATCCATTACTATTGTACGTATTTTCAGTGTACATAAAAGTGAATATTATAGTTTTGAAAAATTTACTCTCTAAAAACAAAAATATCTTCTATCTAATACAAATAGGATGAATGTGTTAATATTTCTTAGTTGTATTTATCTTGTCTAGCTTGCTGGCTATAAAAGCATAATATTATATATATGTATAATAACTTGTATCTTCGTTTGAACCATTAATAAACATGATGAACACTCTTACTTAGTAATTATTGTCACAAGATTACATATAAATATTAGTCTATATAATATTGTTCGGAGAAAAAATATCTGTAATTTAAATAATCGATACGTTGATCTCAATTTCTTTTCTATCTGGCTTATATATTATATCTCTTAAGAAAAATTATTAGTGGTAATACAATAAAAATATTTAATACCAGCATAACTTATCTCAACACCCTCATCTTGTCATTAATCGGCTGTGAAGATTATATTACCAAAAGAAAAAGAAAATGAACTACATTTTTAATCACTTCTTTTTATTTTTTTGCACATCTCTGTTCATGTTAAGATATCTTTATATTTATCATGATGATAGAGAAATCTTTGTATTTCTGTTTGCATGTGCTGATTTCGCTCAAACTAGACAAATAGAAGGTTTATGGATCAAAGCTAAGAAAATTTCATTTTATGGTTTCTTTCCTTTGATCGTGCGATTAATTTCACATATGGTGAATTAGTCGATATTTTCTATCGATCTCGTGTGGGTGTGAGTGAAAAGATTGGAGATAGATAAAATTATAAATAAATAATATGATGAAATAAAGAATGGATCTTAATGGATCGACTTAATTGATTAGCTCTATGAAAGTGTACTTCATTTCTACAAAGAATTTTGCTTAGTTTCGAAGCAACCAATATACTGAAATGCGTTGTAAATTCCAATTGACGAACGAAAAGGGTCACATAGATATTAAGAAATTCACTGAGCTTGTAATGAAACAAAAATATTCTCGACGAAATTTTCATTGTGGTTTGTCAGTGACCTAGTCTTATAGAGAACGAAATTCCACAATTGTTTTTGTTTTTTCAAGTAAGGACTTTCCAACTATCTCATCAATTCATGATATGTCTTCAATATTTGATTGAAAATTCGATCGATTTTGTATAGAAATATCACCTCAAATTCATCACAACATGAAATGTCTTATTATCGATTCAGTTTTTATGGAACGTATTCTTCATGTTGCTGACTATTCTAATCTTATTTAACTTAAAATTTTGAATTTCAATAAAGAAACCGAGTCACATTGTTTCAAAGGTAATGAATTCACATATGTCGATTTCTGTTCGAAAATTGAGATAGGAAACATAATAAAAAACAAAAGATTATGCAATATTAATTTTTTTCTTGTTTAGACAATACTCTCTTCCAACATATTGCTAAACAAATTACGGATCTTACTCTTATCGGTAATGAAAACAAAAGTGAAAGAGGAAGCAAATATTCTACAATGGATGTTTATAGAATTATTTTGATTTTCTACAAAAATTTCAAGTATTTGACTATTGTACCATCATCCATTAGCTATCATCCGCCGTTATCGCTCAATGATTTACCATCGACTACATTTTGCTTTATTAGATGGCTGTCTTAAACAATTAATTACATTTATCGTTCAAATTGATTATATCATTTATGTGTCACTGACATCTTACATCATTGGAAACTTATCATTTGTGTAACTATCAATGTTTTTTAGTCCGTTGATCAGATTGGAAATTGGAAAAAGGAACACATATAGATTGTTTTTATGTTGTTGAAGATAATTTTATAATCAATTATCACATATGGACGATTAGTTTAGACGTCAGAACTAAAAAAGAAGAAATGAATATAAAACTAGTATTCTAAGAATGGTAGTAACTATAGATCTATAGTTTGCAGCAATTGTAGGAGGAGACATCGAAGCATCTTTTTCTCGGATACTATGTAAGGTAACATCACTTTGAACTCATTTATTTCTGTAATATCAAATCTTTATTTAAAAAAAAAGAGATCAGTTTCATATATGTTTTTAAATATTTTGCAGAAAAAAGTATGAATTTAAAAATGATTTCGCCTTATATAATATCGAAGAAAATTATATCCGGATGTTTTCTCTTTTGATTGCTGAAAACTAGATTAATGTCAAGAACCGTTCTTGAAATATTTATCTTACACTTCTCTCTTCTTTTAACACTGACGTCAACAATGGCTAAAACGGATATCCACTTATGAAATAGGACGACAAAGAACAGTTTTTCTTTCTTTTCATTGATTACTTGAGACTTATTGATTTACATGAAACAAAAAATCAAAGATGTAAAAATTTTTTAAATAATCACTTTATGTAACTTAGATTTCCTTTTAGTCTTCATAAACTTGTGCTATTCGAATGAGCATAATCATTTGATTAAAAGAGACATATTCGGAGTTATTGCTTCTTGATTTGTAAGATAAAGATTTTAATATCTTTTTCAAAACAACCTTTCAAATCAATGTAAAATAAGTTTAGGTCATATTATGGTTATAACATTCTGCTCAGTACTATGCCGTCCTATTAAATGCTACATTTCTTTTTGAAAATCTGTAGTATCGAGTGCTTCAAAGTGTCGCAACGAGTTATAGAAATATAACTTTTTTTTTAAATCAATCAGATGAGTTTAGGTTTTGACCAAAAGTCCTTCATGACTTTCAATTCAGTCGAATAGTCACTAGAAATTCGGATCGGTCAAACACTCACGTACTTCGAATCAATAATAATCTTCGTACTCATTGATAAATGATGAGAGATATACATTCGAAAACTTTTGTCTTTTGAAGAGTTTTCAATGAAACAAGTTTAACTTCGTAGTATCGAAGTTGAAGTTCATTTGTAAGTTTGAAAAATTGAAATAATACTGTCTAACTACACGCTAGGAATTAAGATGTTGAGAAAATTCATTTTTTCTATCCTAGTTTTTATTTGAAGAAGTTAACTAACATCAAGTTATTACTGTAGTCATGATCAATATAAGATACATGAAATAGGATACAAAAAAAAACATTTAAACAAAAAAATTGAAAAGATCTATGAAATCTATAAAATTATTTTATAGTTCAATCGATAAAGATGTATTTATAAAAAAAATATCTTTCTATTTTTCAGGATGAACTATGTAATTTGAAAACTTTGTCATTAATATGCTATGATACAATTTGTCTATATGATGAATTAGTGGTACCTCCTCTTAATCGTATGTCATATCTTGAAGAATTAACTTTATATATTTGTATCATAAATCGATTTGCATTCGTCGATGGAACTCATCTTCATAATAAAATCCTTATTCATGTGCCACCACTTCATACATTTAATTCTTATATTAGTACAAAGACGGACACTGGTGATGCAAGTCATCACATATCTAATTATGATATTCAACGAACTTTTATAAATATAGATCTTTACCAGGCGACTTATATTCTAGACTATTTCGATACTTTTAAGACTGTATGTCATGTTTTCTCACTCCCATTTATATTTGATCGTCTCAAACAGATCACGAACAATCTTCCATCTATTATATTCAGATCTGTAACTCATTTGCAATTGCAGAATGAACTTCCATTCCAACATGTATGTTTCATTCAAGTCACTCGAGCTTTTCCATTACTTAAACCCACAATTTTGGAAATCTTACAAATATCCATTCGTTGAAAACTATTCATATTCGATTATTGAATATTCTCATCTTATTTCGCTTGATTTAAGTTTCGTGAATATTGATTATGTTGATCAGTTTCTGAATGAATTAAAAACACGTTTACCATGTTTAACTGAATTAAAAGTTTCATATGATCAATTAAAAAGAGTAACAAAAAACTTTACAAGAAATGCAACACGACAAAATTGTACCTAAGTGAAACGATTAATTGTCGAAGACTCAATTTTTAATTCTATCTTGTTTTGATTTCATTTAAATAAAAAACAATAATTAACATCTTCCATTTTTTGAGAAAATAGAAAAGATGTTAAACATTATTTGTTAATGATCGGACTATACGCAACATAAAACAATTCGGTGCTCATTTACGATCGTTCAATCTGAAGAAAGAAATATGAAAATGGTTATTTATTGCTTCAATTACACAGATGATAACAGAATCATTTCACATTAAACATAAGCAATAATTATTAAGATTTCTTAGTGAATAGTTGTTTCAGAATCATCTTCAAATTATCTAATTTCAATGACATTTATTCTCTAATCATAATCATAGTTATATGGATCGTTTCGATTTATAGTTTAGGTGATAAACAAAAATCATAATTTAGTTTTCTTTTCCTGAAAGCTCTTTTTCTTACTAACTTCTTTTGTTGTAAGTTCTAAAGATTTTGGGAAAGATTTATTGTAGTCAATATTGTAAGAGGAGAGATACAGCGGATATGCTCAAATGATTTGTAAGTCAACTGTACTTTCACTTATGTTATATTGACTACAATATATTTTCCAATGAGAACTTAAGAATTTCCAACAAAAAAATTATTAAGAAACCTATGATACAATGCTGCAAATATGATAAAATAATTTATATGGATAGACAAATACAAGAGACTTCTATGGAAAAAAGCCTTGTTCAAATGGAGATCTTTGTAAATTCTTTTCCCACATTGATGTTTAAATTATAATTTCATAAGTAACTTGATGGTTTGACAAGATTCATTTCAAATATAATTAGCTAACATGTTTTCCACCTCGCTCATGATTCATATTAATCAAATTAATTTCTTGGCCCACAGACAACGAATAATAGAAGTCTTTATTGTTTCTCGATATCAATATAAAGCATTAACTAGGTGTTCTCTTTTACAAAGTGACTTAATATTAATTCTACAGATCTATGCTGCCAATTTTTAGCGAAGGATAATGTGTTGAAGAGTTTTGTCAGGTAAAGAAGATTATTCCATCATACGCAAAGCAAGCAAACCAGATGACACTGTAATTTTGAGACGATTCATGGCATAACTCTGCATGAACTAGGATGATCTCAACCGATATTCAAAAATTCGCTTGAAAGAGCCTAAACATAGGGGAACCAGCGCTGGCTTTCAAATTGACAAGAGCAGATGCTACACTTAGATCTTCGCTGAAAAAGCCGAGCAGCGATAGCTATTTTTTTGTTTTGCTATAAGAAATCTTCATTATGATATTGTCATTTCGCCTTCAAAAAAGTAACAATGAAAATAAAATTAACAATAACACGAGATGATTTCATAATAGTGAATGTAGCCATTTGGTATCATGCAGATCACTATTCAAAAAAAATTGATTTATCTCAACCATTGTTCAATTATCTTACATCGAACAAAATTTATCTCTAGAGTTTTTATAAAAATGGTGAGAACCTTGAGATAGTAATCTGAATTACACCAGTTAGGGTGATGCGAATCATTCTAACTGGAGAGAACTTTGAAAACCTTTAGTATTTCTCGAGTAGGTTTTCAAGTATTGTTCCTCAAACAAGAAAATGTTCGTCTCATTGTTCTCTATCTTTTCAAGTGAAACGAGGCAAACATGAACTAATTTGATCGATTTTCAATCGAAATAATGAAACATAGACAAAAAAAGAACAGTTTTTTCGAGTCATCCTTCCTATCTTTGGATGAATATTTCATTTTTATAAAAAGTCTCACGAAACAAAAATAACTCGATGAAAAATAAACTACTCTCTCTTGATAAAAAAGAATTTGAAACCATCTATCAATTCTCTGAAAATAGAAAATTCTGTTGTGTGGATGAGATTAAAAATACCAATCGTATAATCATTAATTTATGTAGTACTATAGTATATGTCTCTCTTTCATTAGTACGTAGATTAACGGTACATACATTGTTTAATGAATTTGGCTTTGACTATCTCAATGAAAGATATAATAATTCTGACTCATATATTCATTATGTTATACGTATTTCTTACATCTTCTCCACAGAAAAGGATACTTGATCCTATGTGAGACACATTTCTCGATGTCCAAACACTTACGATCAACATGTACTTTTTTTTACACAAAATGAGTTGAATCGATTAGTTTGATTGCAATATAGTTTTATAATAATTGAACATTACAATATACGAGTAGATTATTTTGTTTGTGATATACTTTTAGTATATTTCTCATAGAAAATGAATATTCTGAAACAAGTCAAAACAATTTCAATTCAACATTATACTGACAATATCTTTATTATGCTGGTATTAAGAATGCTATAGATTTTTTTATTTCACAATAAAGCATGTCCTTGAGATCATTTTTCACGGCGATATTTCTTTTGTTTTTCTGACTTTGTTACGTCTAACTATATCATCATTCGAGATCATGAATATTTGACATATGAAAATCTTGGTTTATTAAATTCATGTAGAATTATTCTATAAATAGTTATTTAAAATGAAAAGTATTACCGATAAATTTTATATGTCAGAAAAACTAATGCTAATTATTTTCAGTTTTTTTTCTTTGTTATTACATAATTACATTATCGTCTAAGATGATATTTATAGAAATATCATGACATTTGTCGATCTCTATAAGAGATGGTTCTATTTTATTTTCAAGTTTAATTGAAAATTGTTCAAAGTTCTCTGCATATTGTTTTTTTTTCTTTTATTAAAATCATCATAATTGGTATACTTAAATGATGATAACATAAAATACAATAGTCATTCACACTCTGGTGTCTTTTTTGTTTTTGATTTGTTTTTACAAAAAGAAATTATTTTCCTAACTCATTTCCCTATTATGAATGAATGCTTCATTTTTAGGAGAAAGATAAAGTTTTTATTTTTGTCTTTGCTCATAAAACTTTTCGAAATCTCAAGAATATAAAACATCCTTGAAATATCGATGACAAACGAAAGATATTTTAAAATGTTTTTTTCTTCAAAAAATACCTTTTTTATCATTTCTATGATAGTTGTTGTTTTAATTTATTTTTCAGTCTTCTCATGTTATAGCATTTTATTTTTCCAAATATCTTCTACAAAATGAAACTGATTGATTGATGAAATCCTAGCAAAACGAAAAACAAAAGAAAATTGACATTTCTCTATAAGTGAGGGCAGTCGAACAAGTATTTATTTATCGATAAATCCAAAATATAATGATTTCGTAATATAAAATATTCTTGTCTCAAAAATGAATTTTTAGAATTAGTAGTTTTTTATTCCACTTTGCCTTACATACTTTCTTTTGATAGATAAAAGGAAACGTAAAATTGTATGAGTAACTTAACTTTGTTTTTCTTTTTAAATTTCAAAAGAAAGAGAAAATGTAATCAGAAAATTTTATAATTTATTAGATGATACCTATAGAAAGTAATCATTAGTTATTGCCTTTCTTTTCTGTTTTATAAAATATTTAAACATTTCTTAGTTTCACGTACATAACCAAACTTCTAGTGTACTGTAATGGTTCATCTTTATATAAGGACCTAAGACAAGTTAATTCATCAACTCGAGTTGATTTTAATGAAGACTTCTCGTTCAATTACAAAGAATAATTCATTGAACATATTAACTTTGTAGAAAATGTAATCTTCATTTTAAGAATAGTTGAGATATTGACATGGGTATAATCATCAAAATGTGCCATAAGATAAAATTAAATTTTCTTGGTCATATGTATCCATTATAAATAAACAATAAATGTAATAAAGGGGTAACTATCATTCACTTATTATGAAGGATAACTGTATAAAATAAATCTTTTCGATAAGCACGTTCTGTAAATATCACAACAAACTATCAATGACCTGTATTATTGATTTTTATATATGTATTCAATTGCATTCACAAATTCAGAGAAATAGTGATGAATATAAAACTCTCAAAATTATTTTCAATATTAGATTTAATCATTTCGTGATTGTGGATATATAAAAAACAAAACGAATGTTGAGATACATTCTTTAGTAGTCATGAATTCCTCCCAAAATATACAGCTAATTATTCAGTATATATTATTGTTGTTTTTTTTGTTTTCCACGTCTATCTACAGGGAAAAATCATTCATTTTACTGATTATGAATAGAAAACAGTGATACAAAAACGATACTATTTCTAGCTTTTGGCAATAGTTTTTTATATTAAACTACATACGATAAAATGTTAGTAGAAAG
>CAJNOP010002212.1:0-19271 GCA_905250075.1 Rotaria sp. Silwood1 | reverse complement strand
TGGTTCGATATAATTCGACAAGCTGATTCGGAATATAACCATAGTTTCTCCTTCAAAAAATAAGATAGGTACCTAAAACCGAATTTTCTTCCCGAGATCTCGATTTTTTGGTCACCCTCTGGAATAGCCTAGGAGAGATTTCATAATTTGTCACTGCTACCATAATTAAGATAGATATGTAAGTATATATGGGGACAAATGCGCGCTCAATCATAGGTTATCTATTTGTAGGATATGGAATGGTACGTTTTCACATAGATTTTCTGCATAGAGATTCTTTGCTTTCTACTCTATTTTATATTGAATTACGAACATTTTTTGTCGTATAAAGTCTACAGATGAGCAAGTTATTTGTGATATTGACTAATGGCTTCTTTGAAACGTTGAGAAGTGCTATTTCAGAAAATGATAGATCATATATGTATGTATCTAGACAAATGATTAAACTCCAGCTGCATTTATTTATATAAATGAATCAAACCCAAAGAAGAGCACTATTGGTGCGAAACTTTTCTGCAGTCAACCGCCTTTTCTACTCAAGCTTTGTTCGAGTGATAGTCTAGTTCTAATGTTCGATTTTCGTTTTTGTTTTAACTTATTCAAGAAGACGTTCGTTTTTGTTATTGTGTAACTCACATATCAAAAAGTGAATGTAATATTATGTCGAGATTTTTTCGGCTCTCCTCTTCTCTATGTTTGTTTCATTTTCTCAATAATAAAAGTGTAATTATTTTAATAGATTAGTATGTTTATAATACGCAATTAATAATGAATGGTTCGAAAGTTGCTATCTATTAGATGAACAATATAATTCTAGTTTAATTAGTATATGAATCTGTATAAATAAGAATAGAATAGGTATCTGTGGTTAGATGTCTTCTATTAAGTGAATAGATTATGTGCAAAACGTAATATAATTATCAATTAACGTTAGATTTTCTTTTAAATATATTTCTTTTTGTTGATACGAAAGTAGTAATATCTGTTACTGTAAATGTGATATATGAGTTCAATATTTTAGCCCAAAAGAGGCTGCGCTAACAAGCCTGTTTATTTTTTGTTTTCTATTGATTAGCACTGTGTTTATTGACGACATTATCTTATGATAAAAAGTACACAAGAGTACCTACTATTGTCCTTTGCAAATCTCTAAAAATAATCAATAAATTAGACTGCCTTTCTTTCTGTTTGTATTTCAATGTAGTCTTTTCAAAGATTTTAATTTAATTTATTGAATTTTCCAGAAAATAATTCCTATCATTTTATTTAAAGAACACAAACATTACACATATCTTGATAAATCTAATTTATCATGAACGAAAAGTTTTTTGACTCTTGAATAATTGATTTGTGTGGCATCTCTTGTAAAATAGTGTGTGACACATTGTAATTGGTCGTAATCGATTATCCGATGAATATCACTTGGTAAATACGTTTTCGAATTGAATAAAAATTGTTTAGCATAATCATCATAGACGTGAAGGAAATGTAATTGATTAAGATGTGAATATTCAATGATTGACAACTTTTTATTTTTGTTATTTGACTTGTGACGTTGTGCTTCCAAATAATGTATAGTTAAGTCTTTCAGAAATGGAAATGCTTGAGACATTCGAATGAAAAATTCATGTTCAAAATGACGTTACTTCTTGAACGGAATTGTATAATTAATTCACCCGAGTAATAGTATAATAATATGTTAATGTATAGGGATGTGAATAAATATGACATTGACCTTTTCGATCATTTGGAAAATAGTCAACAGAAGAAATAATTTTGTAATTTTCAAAACTTAAGAATGTATGTTGAATGTCTTCTTTTGATGGTAAATCTATTAAACTCGAAATTGAGATCTATCAACGGATATTAAATATAAATTATTTTAATCGTAGCAAATAATTGATAATGTTCTCCTTCAAATTATTACTATCAATAAATGTTTCATTGTAATCAATTGCAAGATATAAAGCCAAGTTTTCTAGATTCGATATTCAATGAATAAGTGACTTGACTTAATTAATTCATCATAAATAAATGTTTCATTAATACAAAATAATGAAAAATGCTTTAAATTAGGAAGTTTTTCCTAAAACAAAATATAAGCAATTAACAGATAGAATAATATTAATTTAAGAACAAATAAATTCTCATTTATAAGAATAATTGACTTATTGTTTTTATGAAATAGTTAACCTTGTTATTAATAGATGATCGAAGAGGTAAATATATAAAACGATTGAAACGACCATCGAAGAGATAAAGACAATCATAGAATTCATACACATTAACATGGAATTCTATCAGAATGGAAGAAAAATAACTTTGAAAATTGATGATTAAATAATAGATAAAAAATTCCAATATTTGATGATTCGTAGAATTTCAAATGATGAACATTGTTGAACACAAGCAACATGGTTGAAAACACGTTTTCTCGTGTAGTCTTTTGAAATTCATCATGTATATAATGCCTACCGCTGACAGATAATTTCGTAATCTGTTTTTTAAAGATTTGAACTAAAGCCAACTTATCTAAATATAAATATAAGATTATTAGAAGAAAACATACATACATATATATATATATAGAAATTCATTCTCGATGTTTTCTAATATCCTTGTTTACAAAATAAATTTATTTTCATTTTAACATTTCTGTTCTCTTTCTCATAATCAATCATTGTGTTTTCAAGATGTTTAATATCTAATTGATATTAATAATTTCATATGATTTGTTACAAAGTAGAAGAAGAAAATATCTAGAAATTCAATTGATTAATGTTAGTTTTTTGATAACTTCTTTAGATATAATACTAAAAATAGTCAAATTGAATAATCTTACTAGTGAAGATATCTATGTCAATTTTCTCGTTCATAATAAAAATCTCAAGTTGACTTAAATTTGTATAGTTAGCAACAAGAAGTATACGTTCCATAGACAATGTTTCGAGATTGAATCATTTGATTCTATTACAAATTTGAGGTAATATTTCTAAACAGAATCGATCAAGAACTATATCAGTTAATGGAGATGTAAGATGAGTCGATGGATTATGTTTCATTGATGCAAGTTGACTAGTAAAAACAGGATCACGTACAAATGGATTGAATCGTGTATTAACACCTATTAGAGAGTAAAGTACTTCGACATTGTTCAATTTGTTTAAAATGATCATCAATATCTCATCAGGTAATTTCATCAATTGAGCGAATGAATATTTCATATTTGTCTTCATTTTCAATCTTTCTTGTTAGATTATGTATTATATATATCTTCTCTCAATTCTCTGCTAAACCCATCATTTTCGCACGATGAATATATACAAAATAATCTTGTTTTATAACGATACAAATCAAGTGTTGCTTCTATAGATTAAATGATAATATTTTGTACTTTAGGAAGGATGTGGCTGTGTAGGTGTGGTTAGTCTAGCCACTCATTTTCAGACCCACACCCACTCACACCGTTAAATCAGATTTAAAGATTCATGATGCTTCAATAACATTATCAAATAAAAGAGTAGATAGTGTGAGTGTGGGTGAAGTACCAAAAAGCACTCACATCCAAGCACACCACAACGACATTGACTCACACCTAACCCATACACATCCACTTCTCTATTCTTTTTGTCCATGTTTATAAATGCGTTCGTTTTTTCTCTCACTGACAGTCTTTATTACGCAGCTTGAAATCGCATAAATTCATTTTTAAACTGAGTCTAAGATGTGGCCAGACATCAACTGAGTTTGAATGAAAGAGTGTAAATCGTGGAACAAATGTATAAACCTGAATATTCAATCCTAGTTCAAATGGTTATGACGCCATGAACTGGAGAACAAATATTTTCCTCAATCAACAATAAATAATTAATGAGTATTTGTTATTTATTTTTCGGTAAATACATTTAATAATAAATAATAAAGAAAAAACTACCGAATAAAACATATTTTATTTGTGAAACGTTTCGTCAACTACTGTTGACTTCGTCAGTCAAAATAAAATGAACTTACATGAAAAAAAAACATTTATATCTATAGTCCGAACATTTTGTGCATTGGCCCTAGGAGAACAATAAGATAATAAAACGTTTTATTATCTTATTGTTCTCTTAGTCAATGCACAAAATGTTCGGACTATATATATAACTTCTGTTTGACCCTTCGGTTTACACCTCTAGACTCAATCGAGTAGCCTGCGAGATCACCTGATCTAACACCAACAGACTACTTCATGTGAGGACATATAAAAGACATTGTGTACAAAAATAAGCCTCGAATTTTAGCTCATTTTAAGGAGTCAATTATTACAGCGATTCATACACTTGAAACTGGCCTTTGCGAGAAAGTTTGTGAATCAGTGCCTGAAAGGCTTCAAAGTTGTATTGATGCTGATGGACATCAGTTGGAATATTTTAATTAATTTCTTGTAAAACTTTGACTTATGTGGATTGTTTTAGTATCCTTAATAAAGTTTGTTTGGCTTTTTTCCTATCCTTTGATGTTAGAAGCGAAAGACATCTTCGAAAAAATGTGTATGACTTTTTTGGAACCTCTACCAAGGCTAAATTTTTTATTATAATTAATCATAAGAGTCTCAAGTAGTCCTATTATTCTTATGAAAAAAATTCTATGTCAGACTCTATCACCCAAAAAAATTTCAACTCATTTGGTTAAACAATTATGGGAAAATTTTTAAATTCTTATCGTAGTGCAACTAATAAGACACTCTGTATATTGACATAATGATATAGTCTAGATGGAGTATAGATATATTTAGTTTATTGTAGTTCGTCATCGTTCATAGAATATATTCTTTCTAACGTCAATATAAGAAAAAGTTAATTTATTCGATGATTATTTATCACTTGTTCGTTAAGTATTCGAAGCTTCTGCTGCTTGAATATTTTAAATAGTTGATTGTCCATTGACTTATTAATTAATTAGAGTTACCGATAGACACTTTCCTTTCTTTTTATACCTTAAATAAAATATATAAAGTCTTCTGAAAATTTGTCTTCTATGTATATACATTAGTTGAACAAAAAATGATTGATTGATGGTATGAAATTATGTCAAAATTCTAATGTAGGTGTTTCATATTTTATTTTATTTTTAGTTTTATTTCTATTAAATTATCTTTTCATATGTTATGCAATTGTGCTTTGTTAAACTTCTTGAGCGTATCTCTTGTTTACGTCGTTTCTAAATACAGATTATGTACCGTTTTCACATAAAGACTGAATGAAACACTAATCAATAGTAATTTTCAACTAGAATTCCTTTCCTAAGTTAAAGTGAAATATTTTTCTGTAGAAAAAAAAATCGATTCTCAAATAATTAAATAGATAGATAGTTTATATTGTTAAATATTTACACGAATATTTATTTAAATGTATAATCGAATCTCTAAATAAACTTTTAAAAACAATAATAGAAAAATTTTAGTTAACTCTAGTTGAATAAATAAATTTCTATATGATTAGTTGTCTTAAACAATTAATAAATAATTATCTTTTTTCAATTGAAGTTTGATGATATAGAACAATCGATATATTTATTATTTATATAATTCTGTTTCAACATTGATTAAGACAAAAACAAGAATATTTCTATATAAGACAAACTTAAGATCGTTTTTTTATTCAGTTTTAGTTTGTTTTTCTTTTGATAAATAAAAAAATGTTCTAGACAGATATGTGAGTGTAGTAATGTAAATAATAAAATATAGTGTGAACAAAAAACAAAATGATCTAATGAATACAGAGAAAAAAGAAAAGAAAAAACTAAATTTGATGAGTAAGTATGCGTAGAAATATGATGAGAAGAAAGTGCTCGTCGGTAGTGAAAGAATCGATAAAAAAGAAACGTGATGGATTGTTATCTATGAATACGTGTTACTATTTGATTTCTTATTGAAAAAAAAAACAAAACGAAATAAATTATTATTTTCGAATTGAAATAATGGGAAACGATAAATGTTTTGTTGAATGTGAAGATTTACCATTTCGTTTCATTGAAATTCCAATTGCTTCAGCTCCTCCTGAAGAACATCAACCAATTCGTACATATGATAAAGACAATTATAAATTTAATGATAAAATAATAGAAATGTCACGTTTCGAAGGATATGATGCTCCTCCATCTCTTTTACCTCCACCAACAATACCAAAACGATATGATGAACCAATATTAATTCTACCTCAAAGATCTGATCTTTATAAATTAAATTCAAATAAAATTCCTTCAAAATCTTCGTCAGTCCCTAAACATCATCATCATTATCATCATCGAAGAAAATTTGCTAAAACAAAATTAACATGTTGTGTTATCTCATAATATCTTATTAGACCATTTTATTCACTTTTTCTTTTTTGATATAAATTATATCTTTTCTCTTTTTTTTTTTTCTCTTTTTAAATACGAATAATATGAGTAAATTCTTCAATAAATATATTACTTAATATAATTATAAAATTGAATCGTTTTGAAGAAAAAAAAAAATTTCTTAATATAAAATTTGAATTAATTTTAGAAGAATTTTTTCGCATATATAAATGAAAAAATAGTAAAAGAAAACCAGATGATTTTTGTCTCAATAGTTAATCCCATTTTCTATTTATTTATCATCTTTTATTTTCTTTTCACCTGAATAAATAGAAAAATGATTATTTATTTAACTCTATACATTATTTATTATCTATTTTGAAAACTTTCTCAAACTAATTTAAGATATTTGTTTGACAATTTATTTTATTTAATATGATTGACTTTGAAATTATTTTTATTTGAATAATAGAATTCTTTTTCAAAAAAAAAATTCATTTTATTATTATTATCAATTAGATAAATCCTATTTTAATTAATCTATTCGATTAACAATATTATAAAAAAACTGAATTTTTAATTTATACAAACGATCAAAGACAAAATCATTGAACAAATAGTCGAGAAACAATCAAAAAAGAATTGTTTTTTATATACTTCATAATAATTTCTTTTAATTTTTTCCAAGACGTTAAATGAAAATGAAAATCTGTTGAATAAAACAAGCGGTAAATAAATAAATCTAACAGATAACACAATTTGATATTTGACAATTGAAATTAATTTCAACTAATATAGATCATCTACTAAAAATTTTCCAAGAGAATCAAAGTTTCTCAATTAATTCATATTAGTATCAAGTTTCAATAATCATTACATTAAAAATTCTCTATGTTAGATATATAGACGTTTTGTATTCATTTCGAAGAGAACTTCCATACTGTTTAGAATGCTAATTAAGTTTATTTTAGTATCCATTTTTTTTATTTTTTTCATCTCTATTATATCGATATTATTATTTGACAATATCGTCGAGAAAATAAATATCTTCTACTTACTGACACTTTTCTATTCTCTAATATTGTTTATACTATATTTCATCAAGCATTTTTATTTTGAAATATTCAATAAAGAAATTATTCAATTTTTATATGATCCTCTTCATTAAAATGGAAACAAAAAGAAATTTTTTCTATTAAATGATGCTTATATATTTGATTATGTTACCTATTCTAATAAAGCATTCAATCAAAATATAATATAAACGGAACAATTACACGATTGCGTCTCATTTTCAACAGATTATCAATATAAACAGTCATTTATGAAACAAATTTGTTGGAAAACTCTAGCAAAAACGATGCTGATTATGATTTGTTTTGATGGATTTAGAACATTTGTTCGCAGTTATGAGATATCGGTGTGAGATTTCGATGTCAAGTTGTTTATGTCGACTGTGCGTTTGTGTGTAAATGAAGAGAATATCTACGCTTAAACTTTAACGGAAATCAACATCCACATTCTAAAGCCTGAACGCATAACTCTAGACTCGATAATCCGCATCTATATCAACCATACCCACACCCAACAAACTGCATTATATAGCCAAAGAAAACAACTGTTATTTCTTATCCACAGATTCTCGATTAGTTATCTACAAGATCATCAGTATTCACGCAATCTGAAATTTGTAAATGGACTAGTTTTATTCAAAGTTTATCGGACGATTACTATTGATGAGACTTCAATACAACTTAGATACACCAGGGATGAAGACTTATAATGATAATGAATATCTTCTCGGCTCGAAAATGATTGGTTACTTCAAATAAGTAATATACAAACTTCACCTGACTAATTAGTTTTTTCTCTTTTTGAGATTCTAACGCTGTTTTCTATCATATTCCTCGTAAAGATTTGTACTTAAGATGTGATTAATTTATCACCGAAAGCATGGAACTATCGTCTTGTAACAATAAAATTTCGCAACATTGTCCAAAACAAGTCAAATATCTTCTATTCTATAATGGCAAAAGCTCTTAAACTATATTTCAATTAATGATTTGTGCATCATTCTTTCAAATGAATAGCTTTCTAGACTACAGAGACAAACAAATACTTTAAGAAATATTTCTTGCAAAATAAACTTCAACCTGTTTTTTTATTAAGATGGTATGATATTATATTTCTTTCATTTTCATTTCTCTAATTAATTTTCCCGATCGAAAGTTAAAAAAAAACAAACAGTCCAATCTAATATAAAAAATATATGCACAATCTACTTGCATTTTGGTGAATAGAAAAAAAGACGCTATATACATACAATTGACAAAATAAACAAAAAAGTTCAAAGATAACCTCTTGATTAAGAAACATGAAAAATAAAGCAATCACTGTGTAAGATGAATTAGAAGATCAACTAATAGTTTCATTTTTTTCTTTTTCTTTTTCTTGAAAAATTGTTGTTTATGTTCCATTTGAATTCTAATATATATTTGTTTTTCAATATTCATTGTTTATTATTTAAATTTAATCGAATCGATAAACAAAGTTTTCAAACAACATCGATCTATTTTATTTTTCCAGAAATACTTTAATTAAATATAGAAAAAAAAACGGAATGTATTTGATGAGACGCTCGAATTTTGGCCACAACATGATCAGCATGAATTAATTGTCAATAAACACATCATGTACATAAATCATCATGAAAACATTCAAGACATTTTTAATGAATACCAATTATTGGTGAATAATTATAACTTATTTTATTATTTTAATTAATAATAAACAAACAAAATCAAACAAAACATCACCAAGAATGGCGATATATGTTTTGTTAGAAACAATCTCATTGAAGCAATATCTCTTTTTATTAATTTAGCAAAAAATCGAAGAAGTTGTTGACAAGATAGATGCTTGATAACGTGCAGCTTCATTTATTCTATAAGATGTTCTTGTCAATATAATATTACGAATATTATTTTTACATTATTTGATTAGAATTATATTTCAAACAAAATTCTTTTCTTTTATCTTCATATTGAAAAACTAGATGAATTCTATTGTTTAGAGATATAATGAATTATGAAAATTATTCACATCATATTGATAGAATATATACGGAAATTATTCAAATCAGTATAGCAATTCTACAATATTCATTTTTACCATCCTATTTTATAATACATTATTTTAATTCAACTATTTTCTTGTTCTAAAAATAAAGAAAAGTTAGAAGACTCAATATCATTTTTCACTAATGAAACTTTTACTTATATATAATTAAAAACAGACAAATCTGTGTCAAATTCATTTTATCATTCATGACTGCTTCATCACAAAGAAAATTAAACAAAAAAATATCTTTAATTCATTGGTACCCACTTAAATTAATTAAAAGAAAACACGTACTTATTTCTTGTCTTTTTCATGAAACACTTGGTTACTCATATGATTAAGAACCTTTTCAAAGATATGACACTATGGTTTATATAAGAAGAAAAAGACAACAGGCTTCTCTATTACTTAATCAATCATTTTACATGATAAAGTTTTTCTATTGACGAAAAACAGACTTTTCATAGAATACTTATCTATCGTAATAACGAAATAAGCAATTTATTCGCCTGATCAATCATTCATCAATATTTATGCAGTCAGACCTAATGGAAATCGATTCGCTACGAAATAATCAATATAAAATTCCTATTATCAATATTGAAATTTTCTACGAAATTGGTGTTTTCCCACTGATCATTCCATTTCTTTATTCGAGAACGATTGATCGAACTCATCTTTGCCGCCACCCACCGACCAATGTCATAAAATAGTTTTCAGCAGTAAAAGAAAAGAAGATAAATTTTGAGCATAAAATATACTATAGGACTGATGTACTTTCTATTGTCTTAGGAAAACAATTATGTTCTCAAAGTGCCATGTTCAAAATTAACCCAAAAAAACACCAAGAGAAGTGCTGAAATAAAACTTGTTCGTAAAACTAAATTTGTTTTGCATGTTTTCTGAAAAAGGGAACCTATGAAACGCGTTTCTTTCGAATAAGCGAGCAGCGAAACATCTGATTGAACATTTTCTCAAGGGAACGTAGTGAAAACCGTTTAAAAAATAAACGGGTTTTACACCGTTTTCAAAATCTGAACCTGTGAAACTCGTTTTATTCACACAGCGACGCGTCTTACAATGTGTTCCTTCTAAGTGTTTATGTCATAGATGTTAAAAAAGTTTAAAGAAAAAGTAATGATTAGCTATCTACTTTCATTCCCTTAGATGAAAATATAGTATACAATACTTCATTGGTCAGGTGATTAGCATGTTGATTATTAAACTTCAAAAGAGAAATTTTCGTAGGGGGAAGGAGGAGAGAGTTGCATCTCCTCTAGCCTCTATCTGGATACGCCACTACTTTAAACATCCCAAATAAGCAATATAAGACCAAATCTTTTCTTTTAGATATCTTATTTTTGATGCAAATAAGTATTCATATGCTGTTCCTCTTTAACTTCTTTAATGATGATCTTATTCTTGTTCATAATTTAAAGTCAAATATAAATTCTAGGTCAAACTAATATTGCATGAACACAGTATTCAAAGTAAAATACTTTCATTAGTTGATTGATTTACATTTTAGTAGAAAATTAACAGTACTTGTTTGTCTTCATCAGTGGTATAGAATATCAATATAGTTTACAGATTAAGTTAAATACAATTTTCATACAAAAACCTTATAGATAAAAGATTAAATATTAATTTAATAAAATTAGAGTCAAAAGTTTCATGTAAAGTTTCGTAATTATATATATGACAAAAAAAAATAATAAGTTTAAAAACACTTTTAGCGCATAGTTGATGGACTAGCTTCATCATAGTCTAGTCCTGATATCTGTAAACAATTTTGGAATGTTGGTGATGCCACTTTCGTCACATTAACGAACGAAAGATGGCTTCGATTCGGTGCTTCAATTAGATCAACATCAACAAGTGAATCTGTTACTTCTTCTCAAATTCGTCTATAAAATCCATGAATCATTGTTTTTTCTGAATACATGAATATACATTTGTTGAAAATTAAATTTTAAAACCTTGCCACCAGATAAAACTATTTTTTTTATCTAAATGTGATTTTCTATAAGTATCCGATTGATTGATTGATTGAATGAATCACCATCTGTTGCCTATCGATAATGGCAAGAAAGAATTTAATGAAAAGTATAGATGTGCTATTTACTTTTGTAATCAAGACCGATCATTTGCAATAATTCTTCAGCACAAATATATTTTTCTATGTCTATGCTATACATCTTGTCGTTTGATGATCTATTATTTTTATAATTGAACAAGCTATCGTCAGCCATATTCATTCGCATACTACATGGTATTTAATTTCAATCTGAAATTACAAAAAAAAACACTCGATTTTAAAATGAAATGAGGGGGCATACACACATATTTTTATATAACTTCACAGACATCCTAGTATTATTAGACCCTTCTAGACATCCTGTCCATCCCAAAATGGAAAGTATGTGCATATAGATTAATATCAGCAATTTTAAAGAACCTCGCCATCGAATAAATGGAGGTATATGGATGTATATTGACATGAATATACATGTATATACCCCTTGTTTTGATAGAAAGACTAGAAGATTCAAGGAGCTTCATAATTACTCATATAATTAAACATGTACAGATCCTGAGTAAAAAAAGGCTTCGTATTAGCATATATATTAATATGAATAATTTCAATTCCAAAGATCTCTAGACCTTCCAGCTCCAAAAAGAAGAGTGTTCATAGATACATATAGCTATAGATAATACTCTATATTGATGAAACAGTACGCCTTGAAAATGGAGGGATAAAGAGTCTACATGTAATTGGATATTAGACACTTAGGTGAAACTTACTATAACATCGGTCAGAGTGTTATTGATCTATGATTAGTGACATGCGTAATATGTTTTATTTGACGAAAGGCCATCTGCTGTTGGTTCTGTGCAGAAAGAGGCTTGTTTTCTTAGAGCCCTACACGCTCGTGTTCGAGGAAAATCGAGCGTCCTGTTTTTTGAAAAATTCAGTTTGAAATAAAAGAAAGTCCATCGATTCTTCATTTGGTGCTTCCTTGGTCTTATTTCACAATACTCTTTCTTAATAAGTCGTGCACATTTTTATTGTTCCGAAAAATTGAATAAATAGCCACGTGCACTGATTTGTTTTATCAATGATGAAGTAATATCATCAGAAGCAAACGGTAAATGACATTAAGCTTGTGGTAAACTATATGCTAAAAAGATTAAATATTCACTTCATTTAAACGAAGAGATTGCAATGGTTCAAAAATTGTAACTGTATATGCCAGAGCATGCTCAGATTATAGCACCAACACAGTTTCCATATCAAGAACTTCAGGAACAAGTTTCAATTGATTAGATAAATATAAATCTAAACCAAAAGCAGTTTTTCTTCTCTTGACAAAATCAGTTTTTGTCAGTCTTACTTTCGACATGAAGTATTTCAAACAAGAGCTCAGCCAGTTTTTCTTTGGTTGATGATCGATTTAATGTTGCTTCGATAAGTACGACAGAACTTTCATGGATATCTATATGTAGTCGATCACATAAAATTGTATAAAGCGACAAACTCATTACAGTTTGTAATTAACTCTGTATCAGTGTTTATGAGTGATGTAAAAAATACACTTTTGCCATATTTATATTTTAGAATATTAGCAAATCTTATGACCCGCAACTGTCACAATGAATAATTTTAGTGAAGACTATGTAAGAGAATAAGTGCTGGACTTCAGCACCAAATTTCTTTACAAGGTGCCAAGGATGCTGAAGATGTTGAACAGGTCGTGAAGGAGCAGAAGGTGCTGGAATGGTGCCGAAAAGTAACAGAAAAAAAAAGCATTAAGATGTAATAGGATGATAGCGTTGCCTGTTGCTTTACATATTTTGTTCCGATAGGGTGTGAGTATAGGTAACCTTTCTATTCTACACTGACATTCACACTCTATTGAATATTTGATGATGATGATTGAAATATATTTGTTGATAATATCATAGAATTTATACTTGAATTAAATGATTATGAATTTGTTGAAACATGTAAATCATTTATTGATATTGGAAAATAATTTATATTATTTGATATTAATTATCATGTTCTATAATATTTGATTATATTTGCAAGTTTTTTAGCATCAGTAAATAATTTATTTTTACTAAGGCTTGAAACAATAACTGAATGAAGAATAAATATGATATGTTTACGTGAATAAACAGTACCAACATGTATTATTGATACAGACGAATTTCCAATTAATTGAAGAATATGATTAATAAATAAAAATAAATTTTGTTGAATTCACAATGTATCAAAAACAAGAGTTAATTCTACATAATTCTGTAAACTAGATAATTTTATTGTGATTAGAAAGTGTGTTATTTCTTCCATGAATGACACCATTATCTATTTCATGTTGAACTATTGTTGATTCATTAATAGATTGAACTGTGTGTTTTTAAAAATCGAATATTTTCATCTAACAATCTACTAGCTAAATAATTTATTATATCGTTCTGTTTTAATCTTTTTAATATTTTTGCTACATTTTAGCATTTGATTATATTCGTGGTATCTTTAGGAGAAAATTCTTTTACTTTAATTTGTATTCGAAGTTGTTTCTTGTGTTGTTGCTAAATACTTTCCTATTGAACAACGAAATTCATAATTAAAACCATCAAGTGCATGAAAATCAAATGTTATATTTTCTTCAAATTAACTTATATATATATATAATTATTTTGATTAGTTAAAGCAATAAAACACTAAATCTTTTTCTTGTTGCAGATCTTAATGAATATAATTCCAAAAGTCGAATTGATAGACATTGGATAATCTCATGAGTTTAAGCAATTTTAAATGTTTCTCAATGAACATCATTTCAAAAAGGAAAAATCTTTTCATAATTGATTTGCTTTAAATTGAAATTCATTTTTTAATGATGCATAACTTGATAAAATTCTTATTGAATGTTCATCAATATCAACAAAAATTGATACTTTATTATGAGAAGATACATTCATTGTTGTTTTTTTTTATTATATATAATATAATAGAGATGTTGGTCAATCTGATGTGACAGATTGCTTAAAAATATCATTCAATATAGGACAACGTAAAGTGAGTGATATTCAACTTTGAAATGTGAGAAAACTTGATTTCGAGTTTTGCTTATATCATATGATTCATATGTGTTCATGTATTTTACTTTGATTAACATTATCTTACACATAAATATTAACCATTCGAAATATATTTGTTCAATGAATGAACTTTAATAAAAGATTCTTTATTTTTTTTAAGATTAATAATTCATACAAAATGAATTTCATTATTGAAGATTACCATTTTCTTCAAACATAATACAATACTATTCAATCAGCCCTAAGTATACAATAAATAATATCAAATGTTGGTCAGATCGATTCCTCTTATCTCAGTGAATACTGTTATTTTCATTAAATTCGTTGTACTCCATAAATTTTCCATCAGTTAAAAAAAAAGAAGAAATCTTTGCTGTGAACAGAGTTCTGCAGAATCAGACATTCTCTAATCCTATACTCTATAGTGATTTTCGTACTCTTATAATTTTCTTCTGCGTTGTTTGTCTCAAACATAGCGTTTATGACTCTAAAAATCAACACTTATGCTCCAGACCATAGGTACAGTCTCATATCTGTTTATACACTATAATAAAGTATAAATATCGAAGATGAGTGTCGTTGTTACTTACTTGTGGTATCTTCTTAATTTAAACATACAACTTGCACGTACATAAAATTAGAATTGAAGTGTTTTTTAGATTCGAAAGTTCAAAGTTAAATTGATTGTTGCTGCTAAATGAATTGTTTGATTAATTATAGTAGGATTGATTCATATTCATATTAATGTACAATGATGTTGAAAGACATTATACATCGTTTCTAAAACAGAGGAAACGAATATCCGTTGAAAAAAGCATTTCGAAAGTTGTCATAAAACAAAGGCTACTATTTAAGCGGTCAGTAAAATATATTAAATGATCAGTAAAATAGATGAAATGGTCAGTAAGATAAATGGTCAGTAAAAAGTATATAAATGATCAGTAAAAAGATTAAATGGTCAGTACTTAGACTATCACTCATATAAAAGAAAAGATTGGAAAAAATCTAATTTTAATCGATTTTTTAAATAAAACCAGTGATTAAAATAAATTAAATTTATAAATATTAATTTTAATGGCGGCGACGGTAAAATGCGTTTTCTCAAACTTTATGTTGAAAACTCAGATGTTCGATCGCTTTTTCGGACTCCTTGCCTCGGAAAATTAGTAGATATGATGCTAGATCGACCTTTGACATAAATTCCATGCTTCAAGACTCGATATCAATTGGTACTTATCCATTTAAAAAGAAAAACTATTAGAATTGATTAAAATCGATTTAAAAATTTTAATCGATTTTAATAGATTAAAAATCGAATAATCTGACTAAAATTGAGTAAAATAGTCAATGAAAAAATTTTAATCGGTTAAAATGGATATTTATAAATTTAATTTATTTTAATCACTAGTTTGATTAAAAACCTGGTTAAAACTGTCCCATTTTAATTGATTTTTAATCACAAAAAAATCGATTAAAATCAGATTTTTTCCAATCTTTTTTTTATATGAGTGATAATCTAAGTACGGACCATTTAATCTTTTTACTGATCATTTATACATTTTTTACTGACCATTTATCTTACTGATCATTTCATATATTTTCCTGACCATTTCATTTATTTTACTGACCGCTTAATAATATCCCTAAAACAAATTATTAGAATGTTGTCAAGAGCCGTGTCTGTCTTTGATTCCAACTAATATGTATCGGGTGAAAATCAACCGAAATGAAATATTTCTTCAATATACAGTTAAGAAACTTTTCAGGGTTGGGTCGTAAAACATAATCAATATTTTTTTTATTTTCATGAAACCTTTGTAAAAAAAATCAAACAACTAGGTATGTTATATTTTGTCTATAGAAAATGTTATTTAGAGTAAGTTTATTTCTTTGCTTGAAATATATAAATAAATGAACTTAAAAAATTAATCTTTTCAGAAAGTTTCAGTACAATCAATGAACCTAAATAAAATATGTACTAAATTATTTGCTTATCTCGTTTCAACGCCAGTTCCACTCAAGTATCTATTATATTTGTTGCCTGACTTGCAGTTTAAAAAGAATAGCTTTCTGTTAAATATTTTTATTCTAATTTTTGATAAATAGAAGAAGAGAAGATAACAAGAAATATTATTCAAAAAAAAAAGTTTATAAAGTATCCAACTATTCAAGACAAATAATTTTAGAAGTTTTCTTATTTTCTTTTATTGTCCGGGATCGAATGAATTAAAAAAAAACACTTTGAGCTCTGTTCAATATGCTGAATTCAGTATTTCTAGTTGTCATTATGGCTCCAATGACTTGATTTCTATTGGAAAAAATCTTATTTTTTTTCTCCGTACTCATAGTCTCATTTACAAAAATTGCATCGTTGGCAACCAGATGATTTTCCTTGGATATAGATCAACTATACTTTTGAGAGAAACTATTTTGATATGTATAATCTGTCTTATACAAAATGAGTCATTCCAATACATCTCTTATACAACAATGAATCTTCATCAGTTTTACAATTCATATATTTGGGGTGTAGGTGTGAATGCGAATGTGCATGCAACTGAAAACATCCACACCTCCACCCATCCACACCCACCCCCACACCCTTGATTAAATATCTTGACATTTTTAATAAATTTTGATAATGGCATTTAATACATGATGAAGATATGCATGATTTTCTTTTGTTTTTGCTTCATTAATTTGTAGAACTTTATAAATATTATTTTCTTCGACTTTTTCAAATAAAGCATCATCAAAATTGTTAATTTTTAATTCATTTCCAAATTTATTTGAATTTTCTTTTTTTTATGATTATAAATATGATCTAAGAGAGAAATGAAATAAGATATTTGTTCTATCCTATGTAAATTGGTTATTATTTTGGAGTCATCGTTTTGTTCATTGATATTTACATGCAATTCCAATAAAACTTTGACATCAACAATGTTTCCTTTAAAAAACTCTCTTCACAAAGTAAATTCTAAATTAGATATTTTAAATTTTTGAGGTATATCATATTGACCAGGCATAGCTTCTTTTCTTTGCTCTTGTTTAAGAATATCTATGATAAAAAACATGATTTTTTGAAGCATTTTGATGAAATTCTGAATGCACACTAGACGAAAAATGCTTTTGAAAAATTTTTAATAATTTAAAAACCTAACTTGAAATTTGAACTTTTTATCTTTCGATATGATGTCCTTGATTTTAATCAGTATAAAATCAATTGAAATAGTCAGCATCAATATCTATATTTACAGTGTAATGAAATAGACTTTTTATCTGTAAAAAATTAAGTATATAATCTTTAGAATTGTGCAAAATTTTAACTAAAAATTCATCTCTTATCTCTTTAGTTCAAAGTATCTTGACGAATAGATCTATTCAAATAGTTGAACAATATCTTAACTTCAATAGTCATTATTTAAAGACAATTTCATCACATTATGGGGATAACTAATTCAATATCATTTTTAATAGTTCTCTCATCTACTAAAGTATCTTCATTTAATTTTAATTGTAACCTTTCTTTTATTAATATCTGTTGTTCATAATCGAAATCAGCTTCTCCATATATTTTCATAGAACTTTTTCTTATCATAAAAACTCACGTCATATTTTCTCTTAATTTATTAAATTTTAATGTTATATAAAGTCTTCAGTGTCTTTTTTGAATTGTTCCTCGCATGAAATAGTTACAAAAATGCATTAGGATCAATTGGGTGTGGGTGTGGGTGTGGGTGTGGGTGTGGATGTGGGGTGCGGGTGTGCGGCTGTGGTTGTTGGTACTTTGATTATACACACCCACACCCCACATCTACACCCGCACCCCACACCACATCCATACCCGCTCCAACGAAAATTTATCCTAACTTAAATGTTGGTCTTGGTTTAACAACCATCAAAAGATGATGCCAGATGATTCGACGATGTGGCTCTATTCAACTATCAAGTTCATCTGGTAGTTCACGTATAATCAGAACTAAAGCATATATCTGAAAAGTAAAAAACTGTTTATGCTGGAAAACCAGAGTATCAGCTCGAAGACTAACAATGGAGCTTGATATCTCTGCAACAAGAGTCAGGCGGATATTAAAAAACGATTTAGAACTAAAACCGTATAAAATCGTAATCGAACTATCGCTTTCCGATGATCAAAAGATCAAACAGAAACAGTTTGCAAACTGGGTTCAAATAAATTTCCGAAAAGAAGACACCTTGAAAATTCTCTTTTCGGACGAGAAGTTTTTCGACATTGATGGTGTCTACAATGCTCAAAATACTCGAGTGTAGGCAGTAAATCATGCTGACGCCGATAAAAGAGGTGGCATACAGAAAATACGAAATTTCCCACAAAAAGTAATGGTGTGGTTGGACACCTGCTCCAAGGGTATCATACCTTTGTTGATCTTGGATGAGGAAACTCTCGATCACAGTTGCTATATCGAAAAACTACTTCCTGTAGCTTTAAAATATGGAAATAAACTTTTCGGAAACGACTGGATCTGTTAACAGGACGGCGCAAAGCCACATCAACGTCATTTAACGCAACAATGGTGTCGGAACAATTTCCCATCATTTATTGACAAGGATCGCTGACCTCCAAATAGTCCTGATTTAAATCCTTTGGACTATTCAATATGGGATGAACTTGTTAAGGCCATCGAGTGGAACAAGGTCAAATCAAAAGCAACACTAATACAACAGCTAAAATGGTC
>CAJNOP010002211.1:0-19272 GCA_905250075.1 Rotaria sp. Silwood1 | reverse complement strand
AAACATATGAATTTAGTAGTTGATCATAGTACTCAAGGATTTTGCATCTTTTAATTGAATTGGCGTTGATTGAGTTTTAGACGATTACAAGTAACTTGCGCCTGAATTATTGATTGTAGGATGAATATATAATGAATTATTTTTTTGTCTTCTATACAAATTGTCGAACAGATAGAAGAACCTCTTGCTTCATACTATTTAGCTTTCATTAAAAAATTATTTCAATACTTTTTTGTTTTTTCATCTATTCAAATATTTCGTCAAGCTATTGTCAGTATAGTCTTTGTTTCGATTGAGTGTGGGTGTTGGAAATAATGCGATATTTGCAGATACAGGATTTGTTGTGGTTTCTCTTGAACATTTACGTATATGAAAACCTTTTTGAATCTCCTTAAATGTCAGAATAGATGTTTGTTCGTTTTCAAATATTTTTTAGACATATATTTTGAAATGAAAATTGTTTGAAATAAATTTATTATAAGAATGAAAAGCATTTTGCGTTTAACGATAGGATATTTTGTTTCACATATTACAAGAGAAATAATTGATATAACACTTGAGGAAAACAATATCAAGAGTGTAGACCAATGTTCAAGTTGTAGAAAAGCTCGAAAGTCATGATAAAACTGAAAACGTTTTCCTTCGTCTCTTTAAGATCTAGAGTGTGGGTGTGGATGTGCTTGAAGGGACGAACAGCACCCACACCCCAAAATTCTCTCGGTTGACAAATCTTACAAAAAAAGAAGTACATCGATATCCATACTTCAAGCTCTCACCCACACGTACATCTATAGTTGAAATTAAAAAGCATACTCAAATCTCTATGATAATAATTGAAAGAATCCAATTATTTTCCATTTAAACTCATTCCATCAATTCATCGAATGGAACGATCATTTCTTTCGAAGTTTTCAAGTCTTGATAAGTTACTAATAAGAAATTTTGAAGAATTAAAAATGTAATACATCCAATTAAAAGTTTGAAATTGACATAAATTTTGTTACAATCGATTATTTCTTTCTTTGAATTTATTAAAAATAACGCCAACTCTAAAGAACGAAAATGTTTGAAATTGTTTAATTCAAAGCATTCTACATCGAAATCGAAAACAGACAGCAACAATGTATTATTTTAATATAAAAAAAAACATACGATGTCGATTGACATTTACCATTTAGAGATTTACGAATCTAAAGTAACAGCTTATTATAATATTAATAATTTCGAAAAGAAACACCATGAAATCTTTCAGCGTTTGAATATGTGTTTTGTGACAATGAAAGTTAAAATAACATTTGATTTTGTAAACATCTCTATCAATGTAATCCTAAAAACGAACATCGTTTCTTAGTTTTTCATATTTGGATCAAAGAAAAAGATTCAGTTCTTTTTTTTTTCAGATATGTACTCTGTGTCTAACTTAGATATTCAATTTTTAACCGTTTACATTCTGAATAAATAAATCTCATAAACAAGCTCATCGTTATCAAACCATACAACATAGACAGATACGTATTTTTGTAAGAATAAAATATTTTGTTGAAGTGTAAGATTTTGAAAGGTAAGGTTCATTTGTTAGCAGATGCTCCATTCCATTCGTTGGATCTTCAAAGTTCTCAAAGAGAAAATTTATTCGTAGGACTACTATTCGAACATTACTTTTCAACCGTTTTTTTAAGTGATTGTAACATTTATTATCTAATTTCTAAAGACATTCAACTTAAGTATTTTAAATATTTTATAGCATTAAATTGATATAGATTAATGAGTGAACAATAGCTGAGCTAATAAAATGAGCTTCTCAGTACTTCGACTGTAACTTTTCCGTTTCAACCTTCAGATTTGTTTGTTTTTCCAATTAATGTCAAGTCAAATTCTCTATAAAAGGATTGATCAGATATATTTCTATGAAGTTTTATGAAGAAAACCTAAGCGAAGAATTCTTAACGAGTAAAAATAAGCTCAGTGAATGAATACGAAATTGATCTGATAGACCTGCATTGAATTTCTAGAATTTCTGAATTCAGCAAAAAAAAACAGATTGAGCACTAACATATTTGTGCCATTTAGAACAAATAGACTTCAATGTATTCAAAGATATCTTTAACATATTAGTTTTGTTACTTATAGAATAACAAAAATCAATCTAATCAAGTTTTTATAGAGATACTAATTTAAATTTCTTGTTCTCTTAATTCATATTTATAATTTACATAGAAATGAAATGATCTAATTACTAATGATAAAAAGCCATGGCAACAATGAATGCTCAAAGCTGTTTATTTTCATGTACTTAAGAAACAAATAAAATAATTTACAAACAAATTATATTTATCTTATGCATCTTCCATTTCGAATGAGTTATTAATTTGATTATCTAGATTTGTTTCTATAATCTCTAGTATCAAAAGCGATAAAATAAAACATTGATCTATAGATGATTTTATTTTCATTTTTATTCAATTTTTGATTTTGAATCCAGTTATTTAATATTCATGTTGATTTTTAGACCTTCTTAAATAGAAAAAAACTTACCTTAACTATCAAAATATTAAATTTGTTTGTGATTAGAAAAGGAAAACTGCGTAAATCATATCACTTTCATCACAAGTTCCTCGATCAATAAAAAAAAAGATAGAATTCTTTCAATACAATAAGAAAAATTGATTTTTTCTGTCTGTAGCATAGCACAAGACAATAGTTTATCAAAGTATTTAGAAGAAAGATATTTGTTTAGTCTAGTCTTTATCAATCATCTGAAAATTCTAACACAGTTAATAAAAGTATTAAACTGATCTTGTTTTTATTATATGTATCGTATATATTAATAAATAAAAATCAGCATTCATCTAGTTGTTATTCGCAGTCAACTGATATGTTAAATATTAATAGAATAATTAGTCTAGAATTGATAGTAATGTTTATCTCAATTGAATGACAATTTTCTTTTCAGACAAAGTAGAAGAGGACTACAAATTAATAAAGAGATGTTAAATTGAAGAAGAGACCATTTGCAAGAGACTTTCATTGCAATCATTCAGATGAATTCCTGCTTTAATGACGAACGTTAAAACTATATGTACTTGTAAATGGATATTCTACTACATGAAATATATGAGACTGAATAATGGAATATCTAATCACTTGATTATCCCTTAATAAACATGAAAATTCATTTTCTAAGAATTCGATAAAGGCAATTAAATTTTTCTTTTTCCCAGGCAAAAAAAAATTCTATAAAAAAAACGTAGTCAACCAACATTTTTATCGGTTTAAAATACGACGATATGCGACTGCTTATGATTCTCGATGAAAGGGTGTGTTATCTCAACAAACACCATATAGAATCGATAGTGATGTTTTGTTATTAGAATATAAAAGATGAGAGAGACTTAGAAACATGTGCCTGACTTAATAAAATTTGAAAGGTTATCATGGATCCATTGCTATTGTACGTATTTTCAGTTTATATAAAAGTGAATATTATACATTTGAAAAATTTACTCTCTAAAAACAAAAATATCTTCTATCTAATAGAAATAGAATGAATGTGTTAATATTTGTTAGTTGTATAAATTTACAATAAAAATATTTAATACCGGCATAACTTATATCAACACCCCCATCTTGTCATGAATCGGCTGTGAAGAGATCTGTTGCTGATATTTTTGACTAGTTGAACGTTGTGAAAATTATATTACCAAAAAAAAGGAAAATGAACTACATTTTTAATCACTTCTTTTTATTTTTTTTACGCATCTCTGTTCATGTTAAGATATCTTTATATTTATCGTGATGATAGAGAAATCTTTGTATTTCTGTTTGCATATGCTGATTTCGCTCAAACTATACAAATAAATAGTTTATGCATCAAACCTAAGAAACTTTTATTTTATGGTTTCTTTCCTTTGATCGTGCGATTAATTTCACATATGGTGAATTAGTCGATATTTTCTACCGATCTCGTGTGGGTGTGAGTGAAAAGATTGGAGATAGATAAAATTATAAATAAATAATATGATGAAATAAAGAATGAATCTCAATGGATCGACTGAATTGATTAGCTCTATGAAACTGTACTTCATTTTTACAAAGAATTTTTCTTAGTTTCGAAGCAACCAATATACTGAAATGCGCTATACATTCCAATTGAGGAACGAAAAGTGTCACATAGATATTAAGAAATTCACTGAGCTTGTAACGAAACAAAAATATTCTCGACGAAATTTTCACTGTGGTTTGTCAGTGACCTAGTCTTATAGAGAATGAAATACCACAATTGTTTTTGTTTTTTCAAGTAAGGACTTTCCAACTATGTCATCAATTCACGATATGTCTTCAATATTTGATCGAAAATTCGATCGATTTTGTATAGAAATATTACTTCAAATTCATCACAATATGAAATGTCTTATTATCGATTCAGTTTTTAAGGAACGTACTCTTCATGTTGCTCACTATCCTAATCTTATTTAACTTAAAATTTTGAATTTCAATAAAGGAACCGTGTCACATTGTTTCAAAGGTAATGAATTCACATATATCGATTTCTGTTCGAAGATTGAGATACGAAACATAATAAAAAACAAAAGATTATGCAATATTAAATTTTTTTCTTGTTTAGACAATAACTCTCTTCCAACATATTGCTAAATAAATTACGGATCTTACTCTTATCGATAATAAAAACAAAAGTGAAAGAGGAAGCAAATATTATACAATGGATGTTTATGGAATTATCTTGATTTTCTACAAAAATTTCAAGTATTTGACTATTGTACCATCGTCCATTAGCTATCATCTGCCGTTGTCGCTCAATGATTTACCATCGACTACATTTTGCTTTATTAGATGGCTGTCTTAAACAATTAACTACATTTATCGTTCAAATTGATTATATTATTTATGTGTCACTGACATCTTACAGCATTGGAAGCTTATCATTTGTGTAACTATCAATGTTTTTTAGTCCGTTGATCAGATTGGAAGTTGGAAAAAGAACACATATAGATTGTTCTTATGTTGTTGCAGATAATTTTATAGTCAATTATCACATATTGACGATTAGTTTAGACGTCAGAACTATAAAAAAAAGAAATGAATATAAAACTAGTATTCTAAGAATGGTAGTAACTATAGATCTATCGTTTTCAGCAATTGTAAGAGGAGACATTGAAACATCTTTTTCTCGGATATTATGTAAGGCAACATCACTTTGAACTCATTTGTTTCTGGAATACCAAATTTTTATATAAAAAAAGAGATCATTTTCATATATTTTTTTAAATATTTTACAGAAACAAGTTCGAATTTAAAATTATTTCGCCTTATATAATATGGAAGAAAATGATATCCGGATGTTTTCTCTTTTGATTGCTGAAAACTAGATTAATGTCAAGAACCGTTCTTGAAATATTTATCTTACACTTCTCTCTTCTTTTAGCACTGACGTCAACAATGGCTAAAACGGGCATCGACTTATGAAATAGGACGGCAAAGAACAGTTTTTCTTTTTTTTTCATTAATTACTTGAGACTTATTGATTTAAATTTTAAAAAAAATCAAAGATGTATAAATTTTTTAAATAATCACTTCATGTAATTAAGATTTCCTTTTAGTCTTCAGAAACTTGTGCTATTCGAATGAGCATAATCATTTGATTAAAAGAGACATATATTCGGAGTTACTGATTCTTGATTTGTAAGATAAAGATTTTAATATCTTTTTCAAAACAACCTTTCAAATCGCTGTAAAATAATTTTAGGTTACATTATGGTTATAACATTCTGCTTAGTACTATGCCGTCCTATTAAAGACTACATTTTTTTTTTGAAAATCTGTAGTATCGAGTGTTTCAAAGGGTCGCAACGAGTTATAGAAATATAACTTTTTTTAAAAATCAATCAGATGAGTTTAGGTTTTGACCAAAAGTCCTTCATGACTTTCAATTCAGTCGAATAGTCACTAGAAATTCGGATCGGCCAAACACTCACGTATTTTGAATCAATAATAATCTTCGTACTCATTGATAAATGATGGCAGATATACATTCGAAAACTTTTGTCTTTTTAAGAGTTTTCAATGAAACAAGTTTAACTTCGTAGTATCGAAGTTGAAGTTCATTTGTTAGTTTGAAAAATTGAAATAGAACTGTCTAACTACACGCTAGGAATTAAGATGTTGAGAAAATTCATTTTTATATTCTAGTTTTTATTTGAAGAAGTTAACTAACATCAAGTTATTATTGTCGTCATGATCAATAGAAGATACATGAAATAGGATACAAAAAAATTGAAAAGATCTATGAAATCTATAAAATTATTTTATAGTTCAATCGATAAAGATGTATTTATAAAAAAATATCTTTCTATTTTTCAGGATGAACTATGTAATTTGAAATATTTGTCATTAATATGCTATGATACAATTTGTCTATATGATGGATTAGTGGTATCTCTTCTTAATCGTATGTCGTATCTTGAAGAATTAACTTTATATATTTGTATCATAAATCGATTTACATTCGTCGATGGAACTCATCTTCATAATAAAATTCTTACTTATATGTCACGACTTCATACATTTAATTTTTATATTAGTACAGAGACGGACATCGGTGATGCAAGTCATCACATATCTAATTATGATATTCAACGAAATTTTATAAATATAGATCTTTACCAGGCGACTTATATTCTAGACTATTTCGATACTTGTAAGACTGTATGTCATGTTTTCTCACTCCCATTTATATTTGATCGCCTCAAACAGATCACGAACAATCTTCCATCTATTATATTCAGATCTGTAACTCATTTGCAATTGCAGAATGAACTTCCATTCAAATATGTATGTTTCATTCAAGTTACTCGAGCTTTTCCATTACTTAAACCCACAAATTTGGAGATCTTACAAATATCCATTCGTTGACAACTATTTATATTCGATTATTGAATATTCTCATCTTATTTCACTTGATTTACGTTATGTTGATCAGTTTCTGAATGAATTTAAAACACATTTACCATGTTTAACTGAATTCAAATTTTCATATGATCAATTGAAAAGCGTAACAAAAAACTTGACAAGAAATGCAACACGACAAAATTGTACCTAAGTGAAACGATTAATTGTCGAAGACTCAATTTTTAATTCTATCTTGTTTTGATTTCATTTAAATAAAAAACAATAATTAACATCTTCCATTTTTTGAGAAAATAGAAAAGGTGTTAAATATCATTTTGGTAATGATCGGACTATACGCAACATAAAACAATTCGATGATCATTTACGATCGTTCAATTTGAAGAAAGAAATACGAAAATGGTTATTTATTGCTTCAATTACATAGATGATAACAGAATTATTTCACATTAAACATAAGCAATAATTATTAAGATTTCTTAGTGAATAGTTGTTTCAGGCTCATCTTCAAATTATCTAATTCCAATGACATTTATTCTCTAATCATAATCATAGTTATATAGATCGTTTCGATTTATAGTTTAGGTGATAAACAAAAATCATAATTTCGTTTTCTTTTCCTGAAAGTTCTTTTTCTTACTAACTTCTTTTTTTGTAAGTTCTAAAGATTTTGCGAAAAAATTATTGCAGTCAATATTGTAAGAGGAGAGATACAGCGGATATGCTCAAATGATTTGTAAGTCAAGTGTACTTTCACTTGTGTTATATTGACTACAATATGTTTTCCATGAAAACTTAAGAATTTCCGACAAACAAATTATTAAAAAACCTATGATACAATGCTGCAAATATGATAAAATAATTTATATGGATAGACAAATACAAGAGACTTCTATGGAAAAAAGGCTTGTTCAAATGGAGATATTTGTAATTTCTTTTCTCACATTGATGTTTAAATTATAATTTCATAAGTAACTTGATTGTTTGACAAGATTCATTCCAAATATAATTACCTAACATGTATTCAACCTCACTCATGATTCATATTAATCAAATTAATTTCTTGGTCTACAAACAACGAATAATAGAAGTATTTATTGTTGGTCGATGTGAGTATAAAATATTAGCTAGTCGTTCTCGTTTACAAAGTAACTTGATATTAATTCTACAGTTCCATGCTGCCAATTTTTAGCGAAGGGTAATGTGTTGAACAGTTCTATCAGATAACGAAAATCATTCCATCATACTCAAAGCAAGCAAACCAGATGACACTGTAATGTTGAGACGATTCATGGCATAACTCTGAATGAACTAGGATGATCTCAACCGATATCCAAAAATCCGCGTGAAAGAGCCTAAACCTAATGAAATCAGCGCTGGCTTTCAAATCGACAAGAGCAGATACTACATTTAGATCTTTGCTGAAAAACAGAGCAGCGATACCTATTTTCTTTTTTGCTATAAGAAATCTTCATAATGATATTGTCATTTCGCATTTAAAAAAAGTAACAATGAAAATAAAATTAACAATAACACGAGATGATTTTATAATAGTGAATGTAGCCATTTGGTATCATGCAGATCACTATTCAAAAAAATTGATTTATTTCAACCATTGCTCAACTATCTTACATTGAACAAAATTTATCTCTAGAGTTTTTATAAAAATGGTGAGAGCCTTGAGATAGTAATCTGAATTACACCAGTTAGAGTGATTCGAATCATTCTAACTGGAGAGAACTTTGAAAACCTCTAGTATTTCTCAAGTAGATTTTCAAGTATTGTTCCTCAGACAAGAAAATGTTCGTCTCATTTTGCTCTATCTTCTCATGTGAAACGAGGCAAACATGAACTAATTTGGCCGATTATCAACCGAAATTATGAAACATAACCAAAAAAGAACATGTTTTTTTCGAGTCATCCTTCCTATCTTTGTATGAATATTTCATTTTTATGAAAAGTCTCACGAAACAAAAATAACTCGATGAAAAATAAACTACTCTCTCTTGATAAAAAAAAAAGAATTTGAAACCATCTATCAATTCTCTGAAAATAGAAAATTCTGTTGTATGGATGAGAATAAAAGTACTAATCGTATAATCATTAATTTATATAGTTCTATAGTATATGTCTCTCTTTCATTAGTACGTAGATTAACGGTACATACATTGTTTAATGAATTTGGCTTTGATTATATCAATGAAAGATATAATAATTCTGACTCATATATTCATTATGTTATACGTATTTCTTACATCTTCTCCACAGAAAAGAATACTTGATCTTATGTGGGCCACATTTCTCGATGTCCAAACACTTACGATCAACATGTACTTTTTTTTTACACAAAATGAGTTGAATCGATTAGTTTGACGTAAATATAGTTTTATAATAATTGAAGATTACAAAATACGAGTAGATTATTTTGTTTGTGATATACTTATAGTATATTTCTCATAGAAAATAAATATTCTGAAACAAGTCAAAACAATTTCAATTCAACATTATACTGACAATATCTTTATTATGCTGGTATTAAGAATGCTATAGATTTTTTTATTTCACAATAAAGCATGTCCTTCAGACCATTTTTCACGGCGATATTTCTTTTGTTTTTCTGACTTTGTTACGTCTAACTATACCATCATTCGAGATCATGAGTATTTGACATATGGAAATCTTGGTTTATTAAATTCATGTAGAATTATTCTATAAATAGTTATTTAAAATGAAAAGTATTGTCGATAAATTTTATATGTCAGAAGAAACTACTGCTAATTATTTTCAGTTTTTTTTTCTTTGTTATTACATAATTACATTATCGTCTAAGATAATATTTATAGAAATATCATGACATTTGTCGATCTCTATAAGAGATGATTCTATTTAATTTTCAAGTTTGATTGAAAATTGTTCAAAGTTCTATGCATATTGTTTTCTTTTTCTTTTATTAAAATCATCATAATTGGTATACTCGAATGATGATAACATACAATACAATAGTCATTCACACTCTGGTGTCTTTTTTGTTTTTACAAAAAGAAATGATTTTCCTAACTCAGTTCCCTATTATGAATGAACACTTCATTTTTAGGAGAAAGATAAAGTTTTATTTTGTCTTTGCTCATAAAACTTTTCGAAATCTCAAAAATATAAAATATCCTTGAAAAATCGATGACAAACGAAAGAAATTTTAAAGAGATGTTTTTTTCTCATTTTTTCTTCAAAAAGGACCTTTTTTCTCATTTCCATGATAGTTGTTGTTTTAATTTATTTTTCTATCTTCTCATGTTATAGCATTTTATTTTTCAAAATATCTTCTACAAAATGAAACTGATTGATTGATAAAATCCTAGCAAAACGAAAAACAAAAAAAATTGACGTTTCTCTATACGTGAGGGCAGTCGAACAAGTATTTATTTATCGATAAATCCAAAATATAATGATTTCGTAATATAAAATGTTCTTGTCTCAAAAATGAATTTTTAGAATTAGTAGTTTTTTCCCACTCTGCCTTACATACTTTCTTTTGATAGATAAAAGGAAACGTAAAATTGTATGAGTAACTTAACCGTGTTTTTCTTTTTAAATTTCAAAAGAAAGAGAAAATGTAATCAGAAAATTTTATAATTTATTAGATGATGTCTATAGAAAGTAATTATCAGTTATTGCCTTTCTTTTCTGTTTTATAAAAGATTTAAACATTTCTTAGTTTCACGTACATAACCAAACTTCTAGTGTACTGTAATGGTTCATCTTTATATAAGGACCTAAGACCAGTTAATTCATCAACTCGAGTTGATTTTAATGAAGACTTCTCGTTTGATTACAAAGCCTGATTCATTGAACATATTAACTTTGTAGAAAATGTGATCTTCATTTTAAGAATAGTTGAGATATTGACATGGGTATAATCATCAAAATCTGCCATAAGATAAAATTAAATTTTCTTGGTCATATGTATCAATTATGAGTAGACAATAAATGTAATAAAGGAGTAACTATCATTCACTTATTATGAAGGATAACTGTATAAAATAAATCTTTTCAATAAGCACGTTCTGTAAATATCACAACAAACTATCAATAACCTGTATTACTGATTTTTCTATATGTATTCAATTGCATTCACAAATTCAGAGAAATAGTGATGAATATAAAACTCTCAAAATTATTTTCAATATTAGATTTAATCATTTCGTGATTGTGGATATATAAAAAACAAGACGAATGTTGAGGCACATGCACCAGAAATCATGAATTCCTCTCAAAATATACAGCTGATTATACAGTATATATTATCGTTTTTTTTTTGTTTTCCAGATCTATCTACAGAAAAAAAATTATTCATTTTCCACATTATGAATAGAAAACAGTGATACGAAAACAATACTATTTCTAGTTTTTGGGAATAGTTTTTTATACTAAACTACATACGATAAAATGTTAGTAGAAAGAATTAATTGAGTTTAGATTTTATAAGCACTATCATTTTTTCTAATATTATGCGTAAAGACAAGAGGAATGCCGTGCTCTTACTTCATTTGTGACAATTTTTTCTTTCCACTTGAACAATGCATCGCTTGTCACAAGGCGCAAGTGAAATCCGTTAATTGATCATATCAACTGAAACATGAAAATTGAGAAATATAAGAAGGAACAGAATTGTTTTGTTCATTGAAAATTCCAAAAACTAAATGCTTTTATTGATCAAATCTATTCAATTTGTTTAAATATTCACAAGTATTGATCAATGAAATAGATAATTGTTTGTAATTACTGAAAAAATCACTGTCTATGAAATTATATCATATGCTTAGAATTAAATGAAGTATATTCTGTGTTTTTATAGATTGCAACTTCATATACGATAAAAACAAATCTAAGTAAAAAAGAAATTTGTCAATCTAATGATTTCATGATAGTAATAAACCATTGTAGGTGTATTCGTGTATTTCATATTATTTTTTTCTCTCTTACAAAAATTATTCAACAGATAAAAGAACTTCCTTTCGTTTTCATAGTATTTAGTTTATTCAAATCTTTCGTCAAATTATTGTCGATATATTCTTTGTTTCGATTGGATGGAGATGTTATGAAGTTTCATAAAAAAAGAAAACATACTCAACAACTTATTTGTGTATTTTTCTTGTTAAGTTTTGATGTTTTTGAAAATAATACAGGCATATTCGGACATATATCCGTTTTCCATAATTTTATAAAGACAATTAGAAAAAGTATTAATTAAATAGGTATATACATAGCTAGACTAGAATATTTTTTATTAGATTTGTCTTAATTTCCGTAATTGATATGACAAAGAATAAATTGAAGGGTCTTCATTACTTAATATAGTCATAAAAAAACTATTCAATTCTCCCATCAATATAGACATTGTTCAATTGGTATTTTTTTTCCGATTTCGTTATGAAACGAACTGATGTAGTTATCGAGTGTTTGTAAAAGGGACAGTTTTATTGCGATATTTATTTTGTTTTTCTTTCCAAAAAAAGTGAACGAACGTGAGTAAATAATAGGTGAAAAAATGTACAAGAAAAACATTTCATTTGAAGAGAGCTTGTTACAATGCATAATTGAACTAAAGAAATAATAAAATAATGTATAAACGGAAATTACTAAGATTATTAGTTAATAAAATTGATTTGAACATGAGATATCTTTTGTTTATGCTTTATATTTATTTATTTAAATCTTATAATTTCAATTAGTTTGTTATCTGTTGACAATAGTAAGAAAAAATTTTGTTATACTCGAAGTATGTTAATTTCGTTGACTGAAAAGTGTCTCTTCCTTTTTAGAAATCAAATTATGTATAGATCAAATATGTGATTTTGTAAAAGAAATCTCAATAATAATAAATCAATTAATTAATCAACCATATATTTCTATTCTCATTAGACTTTCAGTGAAAAAATGATGATAAAGATGTGTTAACATTCTATGTGTGTGAAAGAATTTTGGTAGGAACTATATGTTAGGAAGTATAAGTGAATCGTTGAAAAGTAGGAGAAAAATTTGATCTAAATGATATTTAAAGAAGATTGCAAATGTCCCCCTATGAAATGATATCCTTCTCGTCACTTTTATGAGAAGTTTCTATCAATAAAAAGGCTTATAATAAAAGACTCATTGACATATTTATATTCGATATATATGATAGAATTCAGATTGATGTTGATGCTTAAAGAATATTTGTGTAAAGTTTTTTGTTTAAAATATCAAGAAACTTCTCCCGATTGTAACGTATTAAACAATGAGTCTTTTGATAAGATTCATAAACAATTTTCTTTACGTTCTAATATTTATTCAAATTTAATTTATGTTTCTTTTTTCAAATGACCTCAGTTCAATTCAAATAGTCATTAGTCCAGAAATCTTACTCATATGAACTGCTGATCGCAAGATTCAATTAGTATGATTAGGTACACCAGATCAGGCATCATATGATCATGGTTGCATAAGAGAAAAATAATTTTTGAATTTTAATATCAAGACAGACGAACTCTTTGCCAGTATTTTCATATGAAGAAATCCAATATGATTTTTTTTTGTATTAACCTCTTTGTATATCTGTTGTGTCTGTTATTTATTTGATTAAATCAGTAAATTGAATGAAGGCATTAATAATTGTTTTCTTATTCAAACGATTAATGTGGAAAATCAGCTATTGTAATCAATTTAAATTAAATAGTCTGGTTGCTTTGCCTTTTATTTTGAAGAAAGTTCGTTTCCAGGAAAAAGTGCATTTTGATCAGAGACTTCTCTTTAGGTTCTCTAATAGTGTAGAGCTAAGTTCAAATTTGGGTGTGGGTGTAGATAAAGAGAAGACCCCTACCCACATTCACACACCCACACCCTTCAAAAAAATTTCTTCAAAAGAAAATTTTTATCAAGATCAAATAACAGGAAAATTAGAAGCTGTTGGAGATACAGTAGAACCATTTCATTTTATTTTACATCCAAAAGATGAACAATATTTAACTCGTGAAGATCAAGATAAAGGAAAAGAATTATATTCACTTTTAGTTCAATTTGAAATTCTTCAAGGAGATACAATAAGAAAAATATTTCGAAATAATTCACAAGAACGAGATAAAATAGAAAAGATAATTCGAAATGATCTTGATCCTTCGATTGCCGATCCATTAATTAGTTTATTAAATAGTAAATCTTACTTTGAACAAAAAAGATTTCGAAGATGTTGTTTGTTATAGTGAAGAATTATGGCAAATTTTAAATATAAATAGAATAGAAAAAGAATTACCACGGATATATGAAAATGTTTCGAAAGATTTAGAAGATAAAATAGATCCACAACAAGTTAATATTTCTCTATGTGAACAATCAATAGAAAGAAAAATATACGAAAATTAAATTTAATGGTAATGGTCATGAAACAAAAGATCATAAAACATATTTAATAGAATTAAAAGATAATATTAGTCAACAAAATCAATATTTTTATCAACACAGATTTACCATTTACTACTAAAGAAGAAGAAGGAAATAATATTCGAATTTATCAAAAAGAAAAAAATATTTTAAAGTCTGGTGGACTTGCTAAATATAAATATGGAGATATTAAAAGAAATATTGAAAGAATTTTAAATAAAATTTTAAAAAATACTCAATTTGAAAATGATAAAGAATTAATTTTGTCGAAAATTTTGTCTTTACAAGGAGATATTCGTTCATTTAAAAAAGGTTTAAAAGCTAATTTAAAAGATTTTATAGATCTTCAAGATCAAGAAAATGTTCCAGGTGAATTAAGATTTTTTTGAAGGTTTTAATCTTAGTAAATTTTTGATTATTGAAGAAGATAAATCTTGGTGGGATTGAAATGGTTTTGCCGGGGCTGTTTTAGTAGCCTTTGGTTTGACTCAAATAGGCAATGCTTTAATTAGTGAAGGTGTTTCTAATATGGCAGGATTATCAGGTACTTTTAGTTGGAAAGAATGGGCAATACAAAAAGCAATTAGCTTCGGTCTCTCTATGTTGACTGCTGGAATTGGAAAGTTTTTGACGGATAAAATTATGGAACAATTCAAGAAAATGTTTATACAAAAGATTGTTAGTAAAATAGAAGAAAATTTATTAAAAGGAATAATCGGTTTAATAAATAATAAAGTAGAAACTCTTTATCTTCAAAGTAAAAAAGAAGAAGAGTTCGAAAAATCTTTTGAAGAATTGAAAAAAACATATTAGAAATAACATTAGGAAAAGATATATTATTACTTCAACAATTTGATAATATTCGAACATGAGTTGTATCTTCTTTAAGAAATAGTTATCATCTATTTGCTGATGGTCTAAAGAAATCAAATTCAAAGTACGTTAAAATAGCTGCTACTACTCTTAAAGCAATAGATATCATTAATAACTTGTGGACTGTAGTTCAATCTGTCTTACAGTTCGAACATGTCCTTAATACTTTAAAAGATATTATTGAAGGTACTACCAAAGAAAATCAGAATATTTATAGAAAAAACATTAATCAGAACCTTGTTGAAACAAGAGCAGAACAATTGAATAGAATCATTAGAGAATATATATATATATCAACTAAATTAACAAAATAATTAGATAAAGTAGTAAGACAAGCTATTAATGGAACATTAAAACAGTTTGGAAAAACCATTGTAGAAGGAATAAAGACAATGGTTGATTCACAATGTAATGGAAAAAAATCCAGCTAATATATTGAAACAATCGAATCAAAATAGACAAAAACATGCAGAAAGTCAAATTGCTAATAAATCAAGATTCAAAGAAAGAACAACAAGATCGAGCGAAACGAGAAGATCTACAACATAATATTAGAAATTCAAAACAAATTACTGCAAGTTATTTGAGATAAGCAAAAGATAAAGATAGAGCTTTAGGTCTAACTGATATCAAAATGTTAGCAGGTCGTAAAAGAAGAAAAATAACTGTTTACAATTCAGGTACTGACGAAAAAGAAATAGTAAATCCTTCAGAAGTAAGAAAAATACTTGCTCTTCTTAAACAATCTGCTAAAATATATTATGAAGCAGATGAAAATGGAGATATTGAACATTATTTTACTGGTAGAGGAACAGAAACATATATACAGATCAGTGGACGGATAGATTGTTTGCTAATAGCTTATCATGAATCATTAGGTAGAAAAGTAAATGAAAATATTATAGGACAAGAACGAGTATCACTACGCCGTTAGACTGCTAAACATTCAGAAAAATATGTTAGAGACGTAGATGGGAGATTGATTTGAATAGATGTAATCAGATGATAGATGGTACACCAAAGAAAAATCTTTACATCTTCAATCCTATCACTGTAATGCAGGATGGTTCTAGAAAAAGAAATAAAATATAAATTAATGCCTGAAGCTATGAAAAAATTAAGGAATGAAAATGATAAACTAGTGGTAATTATGTCTCAGCCATTTAAGGCGGGTACAATAAAGCAAACAGATAATGTACGCTTAGATGATCAGAATTTTACTGGAAATAGTGACTATATTAATTTTCAAGTGCAAATAGATGGACAGAGATATAAACATCAACGTAGGGGTAATGAATCTACAACTGTCGCACATGTTTTAGTGACAAGACCACTAAAAGATTCTGATGCTGTTTATCACTGTAGCTCAAGAAAAATTGCTCAGGTCCTTCTTGATAGTTTAAATAATGGCAAAACAGTAAAATTACTTGCAGAAAATCTTTAATAGGCATTTCAAATTAATCACCTTTAAGTTTTGGTTAAAATTTATATGTGAACAGTATTAAGATCTTTTCCATCGATACAATGCTCCTATTATTGTTTAAATGAATCTCATTATTAGTAGCATATTCCCTTTCTCCTTATGTATTTTCAGCAATCAATGTGTTGCCTTCTTCAAATTTTGTTGATCGAATGAAATGTACTAGAATATATACACATTCACCTTCCTGTTTTTATACAATTTGACAGTAGATCAGTACAACAGTAATAACTTGCAGGAGTGACTTTTCTCTTGTTATTTTCTTCCGATTCATTCTCATATTGTATAATAACAATAAAGAACAAAGAACAAAAATGAAGATATATATGTTCTAATACATTCCATTTCATTAATAAAATTTGATAGAAGGACTTTTGATTATGGAAATATCATGAAGTGAAAAAAAACATATTCTGCTCAAGAAAAGATTTATTTGAACAATTCTTCTATGTTAATTTATTATTTATACGAATAGTTTGCATATGTAACATGTTATTTTAAAGAAAAACATGTTCAAAAAATGAAATTGTTAGAAAAATTTTTCTTTTTGCATATTTCAGTAGTTAGTTAGTACTGGCCCTATGATTCAAAACCATATAACTTTCAATACTACCGCTACCACGGAGGAAATAGATATTTTAGACTTTTTTTAGTTTGTAGAGAAGGTCTAGACACATCATTTTTGGATTTCTCTTTTGAATGATGGCATGATCTCGGAAATATTAGCCAGGAAAGTCTATACACCCTCAATCATCAAAGACTGTGGGTGCTCAGTTTGACCGAAAGCTTCAGTTCTTTTTCTATCATCTTGCTTCCATAATACATCAGAAAAAAATGTTTTTTTTTTACCACTTACAGTGTTTGCATAATGCTAATGAACGCTATCTCATGTGAAATCAAAATCTTCAAAAAACTCTGTCTGTAAGTAGAAAAATATTTTTTCAAGACTTTGATTATTTTGATTTTACATAAGATAGAGACTCCTTAGACTTGCCTGTTCATTAGAATTATGTGAACACTATAAGTGGTTAAAAAAATCATATTATGGAAGCAAGACGATAGAAAAAGAATTGGGGCTTCCGGTCAGACTCAGCACCTCCGTATAATTCCAACTTTGCCTATAGATTTTTATGTATTCTGTTACAATCAAAATAATTGATGAAGACTTTACATAAAAATATTTTATTACACTTCTAAGTATTATATCATTTCTAAAAAGTTTTGTGTCACAATTTTCTGCAAAAACATTCATTTTTTTGTGTGTACAAAGTTTCATCAAACTAATAAAGAAATGTAAGTTTAAAACTAAAAAATTTTACTAATATCCATTCTCTGTTTAAAAACGCCTAATAATTGAGCTATCTCAATTACTTTCACTTATGTATTGCGTTTTTTTGTACAACAAGTTGTCTGTTATGTTTTATTATTCATCTTCATTATTGTACTGTTTCCTATTCTATAATAATTTTCAGTATATTGTGCCAACATATTTATATTATATATTAATATGTTGAAATTGAGTGTTCCTTCTCTTTTCTGTATTACCCACACTTTTGATCTTGTGGATGATTTCTAGCAAATGACGGCTAGTCTCTCTCCCATACTGCTGTCTAGTTAATTTGGTACTAATAAGACAAAAGAAAATATGAGCAAAAGAAGATCGAACTGAAGCATTTTAATTGATCTTGTTAGCATCGTATACTTCATGCCTCACTATAACATTGATGACGTGAACTGATCTGATAACCATTTTGTCTGATGGTACACTCAAAATTAACCGAAATTGATATCCAAAATAATCAGTAATACCTTGATCAGAATATCTTGATTGCGAACATTTACAGAACATTTCAAGATGAAAATGTGTCCCTACGTTGTCATTAATAGTCAAAGACTAAACTTTATCTTCGATACAACAACAAAAATTTTCCGGATCGAGTATGTGTAACGAGACCTATCAACACGTTGAAATTTTTGTTAAGAAGGCAAGCTTTGATTCGTTCTATCATGACACTGTAGTGGATTTACTCATGAAAGTAAAACAATTGAAATCAAGTGAATATGCGATAACTTACGAAAATTAGCAAATCTTGATACTATCAAAATCAAATTTTTCATAAAACCAGTATCAAGCTAATCCATCTGAAATTCTGGGCGTCAAGAACTAGCGTGATCATCTTATTTCATGACATTTCAGTAAAGGAATTTACATCCTGAAATGCATCCAGATCGATTGCACAGATTTGATGTAATTCTATTACAACAAAATGATTATAGTCAATCACACATTGAGTTCAATGTCATCACAGAGAATATAATGTTTGCGCAAAATATAATCATCTATATCGATAATGTCCACTGCTATCAAATAGAAATCATGCTAAAGATATTATTTATATATGTTTGTTCTCTTTCTTTTTGTCAAGTATTTTCTCTATTGTTTTCTGTTGGGTCTTCTTATACCGGTTTTTCTTGCTTTGATATCCTAACGTATATATTTTCCAAATGTATTGTGTTATCTTTTGATATCTTCCATTTTTTTGCTTAATATTTGATGTAATATCTGGTGTGGGTGTGGGTGT
>CAJNOP010002210.1:0-19279 GCA_905250075.1 Rotaria sp. Silwood1 | reverse complement strand
ATATTTCATTTGTTTCATTACTATTTTAACTTAATTTTGTGCGTGTTACACCATTCTTTTGCATACGACTTTAAGTGTACAGTGATTCCTGGTGGTTTAAACTGTCCATTACAATTTGAACATGAATAATAACCTTTCTTTATCCGTTTGTTCTTTATATTTCATCACTATGTTTTTGATGTTTGAATAAACAGAAGTAACCTGTAGATTTCGATTAATTAATTGTCTACAATAATTTCTGCTTCTAGTGTCCCTTCTCCAGCTTTTAATACCAAAATTCTCGATATCTTTCAGTATGTTGTTCTCTCAACGTTTTCTGATACCAACATTTTGAGGATGTGTGCTACCAGAAAAGTATGAAAACGTGACTGTTGTCATATTCCCTTCTGTTTACATGACCAAACCATATTAAAAGATTTCTTCTCATAATGTCTTGAATTGTAGGTTGACCAGATAATTTCAAAATTTTAACATTTGACATGCGATCACTTAGATTTCAACCAAGTATTGTGCTTAAACATTTCATATAAAAACTACTTATTCTGTTTTCTTGAGCAACTGTCAAGGTCTATACCTCACTATCATATAAAAGAACAGGAAGTACGCAGACTAGCAAAATGCGTAATTTGGCATTGTAGAGATTGCTTTTCTATACCAAATAACATTTCTTAACATGCTGAATGCTGTTATTGCTTTTGTTAATCTAGATTCTATTGCCTTATCAGACCGTTTATTTCTAGAAAGTAAACATCCTAAATAACAAAACGAGTCTGTTATTTCAATTTTTGATTTCTAATTGTAAAACCAATACCAGGTTGACTGGTTGCTCGATTCTTTTAAAATTTTTCCATTTCTATCTTGTTTAAAATGTTATAAGAGCATTATACATGTCTTCTTCACATTCATTATTAAGCCATCGTTTTGTGTTACTTTTTCAAAGACATCAATAAACGTTTGAAGATCATTTATGTTGTTACGCATTGCGAGTAGATTATCCGCATACACTAATGTTAGAATGTTAAATTTCTCGTACTTTTCTCGATTATCATGGTAAAAAATTATTGCTACCATAGGCTCATTTAATACCTTTCCATGGTGCTTCTTCTAACACCTGCCTGATAATGAAATTGAGTAGGATATTTATAATAAAATAGGTGAAGGAGTTCTCACTTGCATAACATCAGTTTCAATAACAAAACTTTCGGAAAATACACCATTCATTCCTACCTTTCCTCTCTTGTATTTTTATATATTAACTTAAGTAACCGAACGATTTTTTTTGTTAAACCATAATGTTTACAAATTTTCCATAATAATTCTTTTTTAACTGAATCATAAGCTTTTTGAATATCTATAAAACACATAAACAATGGTTTATTATATTTTCTTAATTTTTCTATAATCATTTTAACTATAAATATGGTGACCGCTCACTTCGGTACACGACATTTCGTCCCTTACTATTCGTCCCACACAATTCGTCCCAATTACATTTCGTCCCTTTACAATTCGGCCCCTTACTATTCGTCTCATTTACAATTCGTCCCATTTACATTTTGTCCCTTTACAACTCGTTCCCTTACATTTTGTCCCAATTTCATTTTATCCCCTTACAAATCGTCCCAAATTTATTTCGTCCCGTCCACATTTCATTTGATAATTCAATTAAGATGAATCTTTAAAGTTTCAGCTATTCAAAAATAGGTACGTCTAAATCTTATTGTTGTGTTTACTGAATCATTACGATTTAGAAAGACCAATAAAGAATGGATAGATGTCCTCTATTCGTTCTATACATTTATCGAGATTAATTTTCTGTTCGTCATTTGATCACGTGCATTAGTAGCTATTGTCTGCAATAAATTCATATAATAGTCGAACAAGAATGAATAAAATTGAAGTGCTCAAAAGTTCCAGAGGAAATTCTATGGTATATTGTTCGGGATTTTTCTATACCCAACATAGAATTACTGAAGAAAAGCGTATATTTCGATGTACAGATCGAGATTGTCGTAGTAAGTATCAATCGCAAAATATAATCTGAAAATTCTTTAATATTATATTTTTCGGTCGTTGTCAAACAAATATCCAGATGCAAGTTTTCATTAAAGAACCATCCAAACATTCACATGCACCTGATCCAGATCGACTTCACATAATTCGACTTAAAAATGAGATTAAACTTCGTGGTACATCATCAGATGAAGCACCAAGTACAATCTTATTTGATGTATTACGTTCAACACCATTGACAGCAGCACCTGGTTTATCTACGAATGATGCATTATTGCAAACAATTCGTCGTGAACGACCAGCTATACAACTTGATCATCATGGTCGTTTACCTCTAATATTACGACAAACTGATCGCGGTGAAAGCTTCATCTTGTATGAAGATGATTCTATGGTTATATTTACATGTGATAAAAATCTTTCGGTATTAAAGGAATGTAAACATTGGTTCATGGACGGAACCTTCAGTGTATGTATTCTTTTTCCTAACTTCTTCTTGAGAGAATTCGATTATTTAGATTTGTCCCAACAGTTATTATCAATTATTTACTATTCATGGAATGTATTCACTTCAAATTATTCCTCTTGTATATGTTTTACTTATTGGAAAAAATACTAATGATTATAATAGTCTTTTTGAACAGCTCTTATTGCACTATGATTATGAACCCGAGTCTGTTTTAGTTGATTTTGAGAGTGCTACTCTTAAATCAACCAAGACAATGTTTCCCGAAGCTATTCAGATAGGTAATTTATATACGACTTTTTTGAGCCAAAAATTACTTTTGCTATAAGCTTAGGTTGTCTATTTCACTTTGGACAGTGCTTGTGGCGAGAAGTACAATCATTAGGTTTACAAAATAAATACACGAATGATGATAAATTTCGTATAAACGTAAAAAAACTAATGGGACTTGCATTTGTACCTGTTGGTGATGTACTTAAAGCTTATGCATCTTTAGTTAATGATTTTGATGATGAAGATTATCTTTTACTTGATTATTTTGAACGAGTATGGGTTGGTCAAAAGAAGGGAAGAGGTCTGTGTCATTTTAGATCTATATCTTTGATATATTTAATACTGTAACGTGAATTTAGGTAGCCGACGTGGTAAACCAAGATTTAGTTTACAATTATGGAATATTTATGATCGAGTTATACAAGACTTGCCAAGATCTAATAATGCCATAGAGGGTTGGCATCATGCATTCAATAATCGTGTATCAATCAAACATCCTTCTATAACTAAACTTGCAAAATGTATACTACGTGAACAAGCTAGATTTGAAATAGATATTGAACGACTTCGTGCAGGTGAACTACCAAAGAAAAAAAAAAGAGTTTATGTTGATCTTGATGCACGATTGAAAAGAGTCGCACTGTCTTATGATGTCAATAATATCGAGGAATATTTAACTAGAATTGCTATGAACTTGAAAATATGGACTTGAATTTACTTTAATAAAATTTTTTAAATATTATTGTAATGTAAATTGATAGATACTGTATGGGACGAAATGTAAAGGGACGAAATAAATTTGGGACGATTTGTAAGGGGATAAAATGAAATTGGGGCAAAATGTAAAGGGACTAGTTGTAAAGGGACAAAATGTAAATGGGACGAATTGTAAATGGGACGAATAATAAGGGGCCGAATTGTAAAGGGACGAAATGTAATTGGGACGAGTTGTGTGGGACGAATAGTAATGGGACGAAAAGTAGGGGACGAAATGTAGGGGTACCAAATTTCAGTTTCCGCAGTAGAGCAAATATTTCTATATCAATTGATTAATGATTAATTCAAAAATGGTTATCTGGTTTCGTACAATAAGACTGATAATAGCACTAGGTCAACTTTCACCCGCTTCTACTCTGTTTTTTATTTTGTTCGTCAATGTCTTTTTTTTCTAATACAGCCGTTTACACGTAAAACTCGACTAATTTTAGAGATAATTAGAGTTCTTTACGAAGATCATTTTTAGCTAAGATAAAGTTCATATGGTTCGATTTCCTGTATTCATGGTGCATCGACTCATATGTTCATCAATATAATTCAAATTTGTCTACTTTGGTCGCTTTCTCTATCGACAAAAGTAAAGCTTTATAAAAATCCTTTTTTCCCTTATTCTACCGAAACCTTAGAATAAAAACGTTTCTTTAAATAAATAAATGACAATAATTAGAATACATAATTCCATTATAATTTTTATATCAAAAACATTCTAACTAAGTGTAACATGATAGCATGAAGCCAACAAAAGTATTTTATACTTTTCTTTTCAATCAATCAATCAACTTATTTATTGAGTTGCTTTAATTTTTCCCGCATAACATTAGCTAATGTTTAACAGATTTTAATGAGGATAGACAATATAATCAGATCATGACAGTTGAATAGCGCTCTATATCAGACAATACCATTTGAGTTAATTAGTAAGGTGCTGAAAATGAGCTATTCAAGTGAGTTTTTCTCATTTCTTTATATATGGTTCGAGGGAGCTTGAAAAGCTGGTCACGAATGGAAACTTTATATTTCGATCATATCGCTGTTTAGTTAAACTAAACCTTAACTTTTTGACTTCGGATATTTTTAAAAAACATCAAAACTTTTTTTTTTGCTATATATTTTTGTCTTAAATTAATCTGTAGTTCTAGTCTCTTAAAAAAATCTTACAAATACGTAGATTTAGAAGTTTTTCAAACTATATTACAGTTCAAAATAAAGGTACAACACATAAACCAATATCATACTGAACACACTCATATGTTATGTAAGTACTTTTCTTTTGACCTGTTGTTGTTATAGTGCTGCCGACAGGGCATCCTCGTCTTTTTGTTTTTTTAAGATGTACCTGCATCTAAATGACCTTGACTAAGTCACAGGAAGTGTCAAATAGAGATATTAAATGAATTTTCTAACACATATAACACTACCTAACAAGACTCAAAATGAACCATCCAACTCGGCTAGACGCAACTTTTTGGCCGAGCCAGCCGGACGAGCAGTTTTGTTAGGCGATACTGACCCGACAAAATTCTTTCCTTTTTCTTTATGAAATTTTATAACTGTCATCAGATTGAGTGATAATCACAAATTTTTGTCATAGCCACTTCTCTAAAACTATTCTGAAGCAGCACAATAAACCAGTTGCTTTTTAATGTGTGCAATCTATTAATCTACTTTCTTATGATCATTATACTTGTTGATTTATCTTTATGTTACCATTTGAATGATCTGATGTCATTGAACTCATCAATTAATCTATGTTGTGGATGCCAGGTCTTTATCAAACCCACACCCACACTCTATCAATATTTCAGAGTAAGCGGAACACAAAACACTGTGCTAAGGCCTGTTGTGTATCTAGTAGATGTGTACAATAGGCCTATTTGTTATTTAAATCTATGGTTAGAGGAATAATAATAAAAATAAGAACAATCTAGCAAATCTCCACAAAAAGAGATTACTAAAAAGCCAATAGAATTATTATCTTCGGAAAGCAACTAACATCTGTTATATTATTTTTCTTTATGTAGTTTTTTCTTTGAATAATGATGCTAAAGGTATGTGAGTTTCACATTTCAACCCCGAAGAAGCTGAGCTAACAAGTTTTGTTAAGCCTGTTATTAAGATTGTCTTTTTTATAAAACATTTCGTATACCACTTCAGGAACTCTCGTGAGATCAACGACTCACGTGAAAGCTTCTTAATGCTGCTTCATAAATTCTTCGCACGATTGTTGATTTTCGTAAACTCTTCGTACCATTTGTGATACACATATACCATTACATACATCCTTCGATAAGCGCTTCTAAATTGACTTAAAGGCGTTGATAAAGCTCATGAACGCTTATGATTGACTTATGAAAGTACAACATATAAGAAACCTATCGTGATTTTTGAATTTCATGAGTCCTTTCAGAAAACTTTTAGAAAAGATATATGAAGTTCATCATCCGTATTATATGCTCTTTTAGAAGAGTATATAATATAATCTAGTAATGTTTCATAAATGATAAACAAGGATTTACTATATATATTTATTGGACTCCCATAAAACCTTTAATAGTTTATTATTCGGCCTCCAGACATTTCGTCGCTGTCATTCCGAACATCCATCTTTGACACCGGATGTTCGGAATTGGCATTTAGTCCGTCAACGGATGTTCGGAAAAACATCCAACGAATGTCCGTAACCAATAAAACGGATGTTCGGAATGGTATGATGGAAAAAGGCAGAAAGGAAAAATATCGAAAGGGAAAAATGTCGAAAATAAAAATATCGAAAACAAAAATAATACAAATGTAGATGGATAGAAATGCTGAAAACGAGAGTATATTGAAGTAAAAGTCTCCTTCAATCTCAATTCTATGTTTCATGCTCATTTTCATCTCATATTCTTGTTTTCGACATTTTTATTTTCGATATTTTTCCCTTTCGACATTTTTCCTTTCTGCCTTTTTCCATACATTCTTCGGAATGAATTATGTCACAGGACAGAGTTACAAAAGATAGACGTTCGGAAAAGAAACTACCGGGTGTTCAGAACGCAAACATAGGGATGTTCGAGACAAAACACATGGTGTTCAAAACGGACTCAGATATAGAGCTGTAGAGAAAGAAAAGGTTATGCTGTCTTTTTCTAAATATCAGTCGCTAAAAAGCCTGTATCTACTTGTTTGTGTTTGAAGAAGAAGAAGTGATAGAGATTTGCTTTTTTTGTTATTGAAATATCTCTCTATCTCTGTGCCATTGTATTTCTTAAGACTTCGACTTTCTATCTGGGAATATTGTTCTTCGTTCAATAAAACTCATTTATTTCTTATAATAAAAAGATGAAGCAAGTAGACAGGCCAGGGAGTTTTGATAGTGAAAAGCTCCTTACTGAACCACCCTCGAATAAGAGTGAATAGAAGTTTCTAATTCAGTACACACTTTCACATTGCAACTATGTGTCTAACATACTGTGTGCTGTGCTGTGAAAGCAAGAGCATTCCGAACATCGGTTAACTGGAACCAAAGTGCTGCACTAATAAAAGAAGCAGATCTCCATTCCGAACTCTCGTGCAAAGTTTTACAAACATCCCTATATTTTCATTATAAACATCCGGTAGTTTCTTTCACGAACGTCCGTTAAAATTATCTAGTTCGTCACACAGAAATGTGCGTATCGTTGCTGTTCCGAACACCCGGTAAAAATTTTTACGAACATTCGTTTATTTTTCGATGATAGTTCCAAATATTCGTTTTTTTCTAATTCCGAACATCCGATATTGTTATCATAAAAGTGATGATTTTTTGAAGAAAACGGATGTTCGGAACGGACTACAACATTGGATGTTCGGAATGAAAAGCAGCGACGAAACGTCAAAATGCCTATTATTCCACGGCGTTTTTACAGTTTATATCGGGATTTGTCGTGACTTTGTTTAGTTTGTCTTACAACGAAATCTGACTTCAGCTTGCACCGGACGACGAAAATAAGTCAGAAATGTGATATTAGAATCTTTTGATATAAATTTAGGTGTAAACTGTTATACGAATATCTTCTCTTCATGGTGGATCAAGCCATATTTGCAAATCATGAAAAACTACAATTTTTCATTCTATGAAGAAAAAGTAAACTAAAGAAAAATATCTTCTCGTTAAATCTTTTCTTCTCCTATATTTCGGGTATATCCGAACATGACGATTGTCTTTGTTCGTGACCCGATGAGTTTTTTTCTTAACATAACACGATTTGATTGACTACTGCTTGATTATAGTTTCATCATTTAATAGTTGTCAAATACTGTAGAAAAAAACTTATACTCTATCAAGTGTGTGAATATGTGTGCAACATTATTTATTTCATATATATCTCAACTTAAGTAAATGATGAAACCTTGACTTTTTTTCTTACAAGATGCATCATCGACAGCTCTATAGAAATTTTAATAACGAATTCCTATTGACTTGTGCCAATAGTTGTTTTCTTTACTCAAAATGAAAAACCACATGATAGTGCTTATTTCTCACCATATGAGCATAATACGAGTCTGTGGAAAATTTTCTTATTTCGTCGGTAACTCAAAATGGATAAATGCAAAAGCCTTGATTCTTTTAAGGCTGCATGGTGTGGATTGATGTGGCTATCTTTTCATTCACATCCACACCCACACTCACATCCACATCATCAATACAGACTTTCATTGATTTATGAATGAGCGTCTGTGAATGGGAGAGTCATTCCTATGCTGATCGACAAATGTTAAACAGTTTTTGCACATAAAACACAAACTAAATATTTCATGCTCTTCTCATTTATAATTCAGTTAGAATGACTGATGCTCTTGGCGAAAAAGCGGTCGGTCAAAATGACTCTTGGCTCTTGCTCGCCATCCATCACAGAAGCGAACAGTCATCACGAGAAGTCAAACTTGATTCTTTTTCAGCCGAGACACTGGCCGCTTGGGGATTGGAACATGCTGCTGAACTGGAGTATCGTGTAGAGCTGGCTCGCCGTATTGCTCAAACGTTTGGCAATGCAGACACTGTGTTAATATTCGATGATATAGATTTAGTTCTTCCAGAATTAGAACGACTTAAATCCAAGGGCATCAGAGGATGCGACCGATCGCTGTTACCTGCTCTATGGTTTTCAGCTGGTTTTCGACGTGGGGGCAAAGTGATCGTCTATGCACCGCCAAATCCTGTTGAAATGAAGAATTATGTAGAATTGAAGATGGTTCTAGAACAAAGATTGGGAAGAGTCGTGCCTATTCAAATTCTTTATGAGACAGAAGAAGGTAAGAAGAAATAATTGTCATTTTTACCTGCACAGAAAGTTTCAAAAAATTGTTTTTCACTTTTAACAATTTTCATTAATTTATTGTGATGGATAATCATAAGTCAGTTTTTTATCCATGTTTTATTCACTTTTCTTCTTCATTCTCTTTTTTCTTCCTCGCTCTTTCGTGTCTATATTTAAATAGGTCTGCTTATGAATTGTTTATCATTCAGTCATTTCGGACTCGTTTTCCTTTTCTCTTCTGTTTGCACCGTTTCGTTTCCTTAAGGAAATGTCAAATAAATGATAAAAAAATTTAACTTTCTTCTCAATTTAGGATATTACATGTTGTATGTAAAATCATGTCACATAAACATATTCGACTTTATTAAAGTACACTAGTGACCAAAACTATTCCCTCTTGGATCTCAGTCACTATAGTAGCTTTATCTCTCAAAGCTTATGTGTGCATAAAGGATAGTTCAGATTAAATCGTCGGTTTTTAGGAGCTATATTCTAGGCTGCTATTTAGCTCTATTTCAAAACAAAATACACCATTAGATAGAGCAATTCAAACTCTACACTTTCATACTAAATGCTATTTGATTTGAGTTTCTTTGTATTCGAAAATATCGGACGTGGAACATGTACAAAAACCGGCATTGCTCGCCGGTCGACTTTTGCGTTGTTACGTATGTAACATTTTTAGTTTCCTGTTATAAAAATGCATCATTTTGAGTCTTGTCCCATGGCCTCTGTTGAGAGATAGCATCATAGATATAATCGTTTGGGACTTTAACATGAACACACTTCGGTAGTTCCTTTATATCGAGACAATAAGCAAACGTTCTTCGTACCATTATATTGGTGAAGCTTTCTTTGTCTCAGGACTGTTTGTTTGCCGTTATCAGTAGCGCTGAAAAATTAGGAAAGCAATGTTCAACAGTGAAATTTTCTAGTTTTTCACTGAAGAACTTGGCTTCATAAGTGAAAAATATGCTTTATAACTTACTTCTAACCAACTGTCCCTTACATGTGAGATGCACATGTATTTAATGACTGGACTGCGTTCCAAACTACAGAAGGCATACACTCCAAGCGGTCACTTAACCTGATTGTACACACAAGCTTTGACAGGTACAACTGCTATAGTGACTAAGATCCAGGAGCGAATAGTTTTGGACATTAGTGTAAATTGAACGAAAAATACCTGTCCAAAATTTATTCAAACTCAAACGATTTGAATGTAAATTAAGCTGTAACTGGCGATCTTTAAACAAAAGTCAGCATTTGCCAAAAGCGTCAAAATAGAGATAATTGTATGAAAACATTGTTCGTGATCTGTTTGTTCATAAACGACGTAGATTCTTACTGGGCAGCTCCTTATTAGCCTGTAATTTTGATGTATTTTTTTTTCATTCTCTGCTAAAAAAACAGTAAATTCTTTTCGTTTTCTCACACTTTAGGCCTTTGTAATAGTGCAAGCGAAAGTTCTTTGTCGATCTCCATTCTATGTATTTACTGTTTTTGTTTGATAGAGCAAGCGAAGATCGGAGTATCATAAAGTCCTTCTTGAATAAATCTTTATTTTTATTATGTATTCAAACACATATATGAATGAATACTCACTTATGTCGCGCTTATAAAGGCTTTGACAGATCTTGAATTTGTCACTCTTTATTCCAAATGAGAGTGAGAATGTAAAATAAAGGACTCTGGTCTTCTGCACGTTGACATACTCAGCAGTAGGAAACTTTTCGATCGGTAGGGAAAATGGTTATTTTAAGCGGAAAACAGGTACCTGAGTCAACAACATTTTCTGACGTAGTATATCGTGTATCCGTATGATAAAATAGATGCAAAGAACAATCTATGTTTTGTTTTTAGCGAAAATATCATGACTCGAGAGTCAAAACGGCATTCGGCGGCGCAAAAATAATTCTTTTTCGTAGAAAAATTCTGACAAAGAGGATGTATGTTTACGTCATTTCAGAATGAAAAAATCGTCTTGTACTGAACAAAAAAGCATCTTTCCCATGGAAAAATGATCCCTGTACAGACAAATACCTTATGCAAAGGCATTTATTTAAGCCATTTTATAGCGAAGAATCGGTACTTTCGAAAAGATTCGAAACATCTGAACACATCGAGTATGTTGAGACTGGGTCAGTTTGTGTTAAGATTGGATTGTTTTTGGGTGTAGTTGTTGTTGTCTATGTGGATAGGTCTCAATGCTTTTTGAGCCACAATCGCAATCATACTAACATCCACATTTGTAATCACACTCATATCATTCATAGCCACATTACAACTGGTGTTGGCCAATCGTTACGGAATTTCATTTTTTAATCTTCTATAACCTATTTTGCCGTAGAAATAGAAGGGAATATTCTGAAATTTCTACCAAAAGTAGAGCTTCTCCTGAATTATCATAACTATAATTTTTTCTTATTTTCGTTGAAGCTCGTTAAAGTTACAGAAAAAATACCAGCCGTTACGGAATTTCAAAAAATATAAATTTTTTTCAGAGCCACTCAGAATTTCGCATTTTGCTACGAAAGAAGACAATAGACAGAAAAACACTCAATATGAAAGTTGTGTGGTCGTCTTCGAACTTTCAGAATATGAGTCTATTTTAGGATAAAAATGATAGCATTTTATAAAGATTGAAAAAACATTGCTCGTTACGGAATTTCATTCGTTACGAAATTTCGTCCTTTTTTTCGAACGTTTTAATGTGAAGATTTTAAGGCTTAAAACTCCAATATAGTATAAAGTATTAGTATATTTATTAACATTTCGATCTGCTGTTGGTTGAACCACACGTTTTGCTTATCAATATCAATTATTTTTTTCCTAAGTATATGTAGTTTGACATCATATGAAAGAAAGAATGGCGACTTCACTTTTTCTTATTTGACGAAATCGGAGCCAAATAACATTAGCACAATTATGGGAACACTCTTCTCAGATTTTTTTCTTAATTCTAAGCTTTGAAATTCGAATTCATAATTTTTTGCTCGTGAGATACCCCAAGATCGTCCTATGGAGATTTGTATCGGAAAAATCTTCATATCTTTCATATTATTTCTTTAAATTTCAATAAAAATATTATATTCGTGATCAGTGCGACGAATTCTATCAGATCAAATACAAAAATTCCAAATTGAGGACCAAAAATGTTTTTCGATTCCTGGGGGTAGCTCAGGTACGAAAAAACTCGAAGTCAGACTTCAAAGCTCTGACTTGAGAAAAAATTTCACACGAGTGTCCCCATAAATATACAAGTGTTATTTCGTTCTGATTTCATAAAATGAAAAGTAGTGAAACCGTCGCGCTCTTTTTTTGTGAAACGATTCTCCTTTAATGAAATTCCGTAACGGAGTATTTTTTAAAGAAGTTCACAGAAGCTAAGCCAAAGTTTAATGAACATGGGTTCATTTGATAGCTCTACAAAATATACATATAATTGATAAAATCCTTTAAATTCAGTCCTCAATACAGGAAAGAAAAAACCAAAATAAGCAACTTTCGTTACGGAATTTCATGAAAAATATGCAGTGTCTTTGGAATAGAATATCTTACTTCTATACCATTGAGTTGTTTTCTGTTGTTCATATTTTGAAAGAATGAACCGTTAGCTGTTGATTGATATCAGATTGATAAATGATTATTCGATTAGCAAGTTTCTATTGGCACTTAATCAGCAACGGTCAAATATATCTTTTTTTAAAAGTTTTATAGTATGAACAAACACCATCAATGTCACTGAACATTGAAAGTGTTGGGTAGATTTCAATATCTGTTTCATGAACTACTAACTACGCTCTTTCAAATAACGGGCTTAGTTTTCTAAACTTTTGACTTCTAACCTTCGCAAACGAAGGTGACCGTTAGCTGGCCATAGCCAACTACAACATAATATTTATACACATGCAGCATTTTTGACTTGGCTCCCATTTTTTCGCTAAAAATGACTCTTTGTAACACCGATCAAATAGTTGCTCAATCCTCTCTAAAACCTTCTTCAAACATAGAGGTGTGAAAAATTTTTTCAATTCTCATAGAAAATGATACTCACTAACTGTATTCAGGTCAACTTCTCGACATACTCGAATTGTTCAAGCAACAACCAACAAATTACACGACAGTCTGCGAACAGTTTGCACAACGTTCCGCCTCAGAGTTTTGTGGTGAATTTCATCTCAACTTAATCAAAAAACATTTTGATATTATCACAAAGGATTCTAAACGTACCTTTGTTTTTCCTTACCAAATGTCTCCAATACACAAACAAATGCTCGAACCTTACATGAACAAACTTACTCTGCCAGATATTCCGTCAATGCATAAAGCTGAGCATCACTTCCTTTTGCGATCTTGTGGTTTTCAGGATTTACCATATCTATTGGCTGTTTCGCCTGATGGAACAATTATCGACGATTATGAATCGTATGTCAAAGCTCTTCATCGTCTCTCGTCTTCTCATACGGAAAAGACATTGTTCAACATTGAGACTTTTGCTCGTACAATCATTCATGCAATTGATCGTATTCGAAACGATCGTCACGTTGCTGCGTTTGTCAAACTGGATGCAAAAGGGGCGGGCGGCTTTTCTACAGTTAGTCCTGAGTTGCACACGATCATCTATGATTCAATGGACATCGAGAGTGACCGAGTTGCTTATCTAACCAAGTATATTAGTGAGAAAATGATAGATGAGGAACTACCATCAATGGCCGTTGTCGAGGAATTCATTGAGCCACAAAAGCAACCTGGCAACGTTGATGCCGATTATGCGATTGCTGGATTTGTGCTGGACGGCAAATTTTTCCCATCTTCTGTCAATCTGTTGGGCACAGAGAATGGCGAATATGTTGAAATGGTAGGTCTCCAAACAAAACAATGCCATATTTGTTCTTATACGCGATATTAATCAAAGCTGCAGATATCTAAGAGGCGATCAATTTGAAGGCTTTCAATTATGTAAAAACCTTTCGTTTATTGCGAGAACTTTTTGCTAACCTAAATAACGAACGCTTTAGATCGATTACTAGCCCCAAATATGCAAGAAAAAGTTCATGCGCATTATTTAGTCGCACTATTGATTATCAAAGAGAAGGAAAATAGTACATCATAATTAGTAAGTGACTAGAAACATATGGTATGCAGCCAGCCACGGTTTTCATTACGAGAAAGCAGAATATGAAATACTTGTTTTTTAAGTAGAACTTCTGCGACAAAATTGTCTAGCAATACCATTTAACAGTACAACATTTTTTTGTGATTTACTAATCTCAAAAGATAGATACCACTTAAGTGTCCACTTTAGCGAACTACAATTTGCAAGTTGTAGTCTCTCATTTACTGATTCTGAGAGGTTCTTTCTAATATGCAGACACATAGGATCCTACAGTCAAACTGGAACCGCCTACTTGTGCAAAGTGTCTTTTTGTTGAAAGATATTAAATGACTTCAAAATAGATTTAAAAAACAACATTTAGCACCACAATATGTTTTTCCATCCAGCAATCCCTTCAATTCTTTGAAAAATGATGTTGGAAGTAAAGTACAATCTTTAACAGTTAGTCGCAACTGAAGAAATCACTCGATTTCCAATTTTCAATAGATTCACTACAATTTTTTATGAAGACTTTGAATCAACATGCTGATACTGACAGAAAAGCTTAACTTGATAAAAATATCAAAAGTATCGAGTACTGTTATCAGAAGTTCTCTAGTTAATCTCTCAAGCATCAAATCACGAAAGCGAACAGATTCGATACGTTTACAGCCAAACGTGCAGTTTAAATCAGATCGAGTTCTAACCCACGTCAACGACTAGATCGCAGAACTCTAGATCAAAAGATGGCACAGTAGAGAAGTAGTGTCACATACCCTGAAATTTGGAGAAGTACTCACTTCTCTCGAAGGAGACGCCACATCCACACTTTGGAGATACGGTGATATGTCATTGGAGATGTATTGTCTCCTTTAGATATGCACACACCCTACAAGAGATGCCGCATCTCCCGCTGAAAATGCAACATCTTCTGAAAGAGGTGTGAGCACTTCTCCAAATTTCTGCATATGTGACACTGCTGGGTAGCCATCAGGGAAACAACAAATAGCAATTCTTTAGACCTCTTCGATCTCTGAAGTTAGAGTAGCTAGGCACTTGATTTTGCAGCAAAGTTAAAATGTTACGCCACTATATTCTTATACTACTATAGTTGTATAGATATAAAGATATACCGGTATACTGCTGTATCGTAACACGAACATAGCAGTAAAAGCATAGAGTTAAAAAGTTCATACAAGCCGAGGGTAGTAAAAAGAAAATCTATAAACACCATTAAAAGAATACCCTCTGAAATCCTCAGAGTACCCTCTCAGTCTCACCATCAAAGTAGTACCTTCTCTTCAAATAGAATATCTTTTTTACTTTCAGTGTCATAGGCACTTCCAAATACGATATCCCTCCCATCCACACAATCAAGGTAGTCTCCTCATGTTTCCTCTATCGAAGAGTTTTATCTTAACCCTTAAAATTCATCTATACCTCTAGGTAACAAATTTATCGTGAAATAAGTTTTTTGAGCGAAACTGACTTTGCCATATAATCAAATTTCTCATCTTATGTAGATCATTTCAAGAATGTCTGTCTAATTTTTTATCAGTGTGTTCCCTATCATTATTTTTCTCTTTTCCTATTCACAAGCTCTCGAAAATAAGAAAACCTTCAAGAACTTGACCAAAAAACTCAATTATCTGTGCTGTCAGACAAAAAAAGTTGAACATTAGTAGTAGTAGCCGAAAGAAGAAAACATCACATTCAATCATACCGCCGATCTATGCTTCGGCTTACACTTCTACTCACAAAAGTGAGAATAAATTCTATCCAGAAAGGGAACCAGTAGTTAAGAAGAGTTGTTCCAGTAGTACTAATCATTAGGTATGTAAGCTTAATCACTCACTAGGAAACATTCCCAGGTGAAGGAGCGCTTTTCAGCCGGGGTTTTGCGCATCTTGTAGCCCATAATGAGCTGTGCCTATGGTAAAAAAGTTCGGGTTTTTGGCTTGATTCTGAGGAGATACTGAGCTCCTAGTAAATTTTCTCTATAGTATGCCTACATTGTTAGCAAAGCTATATTTCCGAATTTTGACCTGAAACTTTACTTGCATAAAGGCCTCAGCTAGACTAGTTTGCATAACAAATTTCAGAAGTTTTGAACAAAGTCTCTCTAAGATACGAAGCTTTGAAAAAAATGCATAGTATATATATTATTATGAAAAAGGGACTATACCTTGATAGTTTCATATCTGAGAGAGACTTTGTTCAAAACTTCTGAAATTTGTTATGCAAACTAGTCTAGCTGAGGCCTTTATGCAAGCAAAGTTTCAGGTCAAAATTCGGAAGTATAGCTTTGCTAACAATGTAGGCATACTATAGAGAAAATTTACTAGGAGCTCAGTATCTCCTCAGAATCAAGCCAAAAACCCGAACTTTTTTTACCATAGGCACAGCTCACTATGGGCTACAAGATGCGCAAAACCCCGGCTGAAAAGCGCTCCTTCACCTAGGAATGTTTCCTAGTAAAAGTAATGGAAATCTTTACCAGGTACTAGCCCATTTGCTTTCGACTACCCTGAAGTTCTTCATTACTTTTATTGAAAGAATGCTACTTCAAGTCATGATTAATTCAAGCATCATCACTTGGTCGTACCAAAGTTAAGATATTCTCAACAAGGGTTTCTTAGTCTGTTTCTGGAACAAATGTTACAATTTGCTGCTAAGAACGGCAAGCAAAGTTTAACCATCTGTGCAATAACTTCTATGTACACCACAAACCTATCAAAATGCTATCATGGGAGACGTTTATTTGAGCCTTCCACAGTCTACAAAATCTGAATCTGGGGTAGGCTTTTTGGTCTACTTAAGCCTTGTAGTTCTTTCATGTATAAATAGAGTCTACGTAAACCTTTATTCACTTATTCTAGGGTGGACCCGAGCTCTCCCTCAAAACTTTATTTATCCAATCCAAGAGTCTGTCGAAGTCTTCACCTACCTTGTCTAGGATAAGCTGAAAGCTAATCATACCTCGTAGCCCCGTCGGTTATATATATATGAATATGTGAGTAGTATTCAAATGGCAAGAGTGTGGATTCCCAAAAAAACTTGTCCTATCATGTGATTTTAGTAGATAGTATTGCCACAAAAGCCTCAAGTAAAAGGAGCGTAGTCCATAACCTTCTTTGCAATAATGAAAACCGCAGATCTCTAATTGTTAACTGTAGGAATTTTTCTTTTATCTTTTGCAATGGATAATAGACACAGTTCTGCAGAATAGTGTATAGGTTGTAGACGAGAAAAAAGATTAGTTTCAACTCTTGTTCATATTCAGAATATTGTTCCTCTAGTGGACTTCTTCAAAACCGACTGATCTTCTGGATCCAGTAGTCTACTGGCAACAAATGCTTCATTCATGTGCTCAAATGGTCACGATCGAAGCACCATTATTGTCCTATAGAAACGGTATTTATGCAACTGGCCTATTCATCACTGCCGAAGGTCATATTAAGCAACGGGATTGGAACATTCGACGTGGTGGTCGTTCTTCGCCCGAAACTCTAGCGATGTTTGGAATACCGAATTATGAAACAAAGGCGACTTTATTGCTTAGCGACTTCGGTCATTTTGATTTCACTCATGTTCAGCTTTTTCGAATCTACACTGAAATATGTAAACAACTGGTCACTGAACATGATATCTATGTGTTTTCCTCAGCTTATGGATACTGTGGAAAGGATCACACTAATTATGACAACGCAGGCGACTACTTCATCTTTAATGTGCTCATACCCCAAAATCGGCTAGTTGATGAAAATGGACGAGCATTACCGAAATGTAACCATCGCCAAAAAGTGACAGAACTCATCCGTAAAACAGTCTCCAAAGTCCTTCTAAAAGCCCAATAACTTTATTGTTGCTATTATATAAAAAAATACTTTTAAAAGACTACTAACTTTTTTACTGTAAAATTGCCTTCTTTTCCTTCCAGTGTTCTCTTCAGGTCTACTGACACTCGGAAAGCAAAGAAATATGTATGCGAATACATCATCTTCTATGTCAACTCTCATTCTCTTCTCCTACACAGAAGATTCAACTCTGACTATTGAGCCCCTCTGTTTTCTTCAGAATTCCCTGGGTGTGAGTGTGGGTGGCTGTGGGGTGGGGGTGGGGTGTCGGGTGCGAGTATCGAGTGTGGGTGCGGGTGTGGATGTGAGTATGGGTGGGTGCGGGTGTAGGTGTGGGTGTGGGTGTGAGTGGGTGTGGGTGTGGGCGTGGGCGTGGGCGTGGGCGTGGGCGTGGGCGTGGGCGTGGGCGTGGGCGTGGGCGTGGGCGTGGGCGTGGGCGTGGGCGTGGGCGTGGGTTTAATTCAAGATAAGATCCACACCTACACACCCCACCCACCCACCCACACCCACACCCACACCCACACCCACACCCCACACCCCATACCCACATCCATATCATCCTGCCTATACTCTTGCGAGAATATCATTGTACCTATACCCTCAAAGATATGTATCATTCTGCCTATACTCTTTGAATATATCATTTTACCGATATCCTGATAACTATATCACTCTTCCTATACTGTTGGGACTCTATCACTGTACCTACACGGGTGTGGGTGTGGGTATGGATGTGTGGGTAGCTGTTCTTCTCGTTGACACGCATCTCACACGCATCCGCACATCCACACACACACCCCACCCACACCCACCCGCACCTCACACCCACACCCAACCCACATCCACACCCACACACCCACACCCTTGTCGTTGTTTATTGAATTACTGCACTCACAGAAGACTAGATTCGATTTTTAAACCAGCAGTGCTCCAATTTTTCAGCATTTATGCATGCAATTAAGAGAATTAAATCTCTTGCCAGAGTCCCATACTAATATCCATCAATCAGAAGAAATGAATTTGCTCAAACATACTAAACGATAGACAGTTAATGAGGAACCCATATTGTATAGAATGAAAATTCAACCCCACGAACATCCTTGACTTTATGCTACACGTTGTACAATAGGTTCTGCGAATTTTGGTTAAGATAGTGATGCGATAATCATCATAATGACCAATACAGATTGACTGACTTAATTATTAAAACGACTAATATTTAATTGAGCAGTAGAATAATCTAACTGAGCAATAAAATGATTAAAATGAGCAATATTGAAATTGAGCAGTGAAGAATTCAAATGAGCAATAATATATTCAATCAGCAATAAAAATACTGAATGAGCAATAAAAATATTGAACGGGCAATAATAAATTCAAATGAGCAATAATAAATTTGAATGACAAATACTTAATTTGAATGAGCAGTAATTTATTTAATTTGAACGTAAATTCTATATAAAAAAATGGCATGGGTTTATCAACGTTATAGTTTCGTTCCCTCTTATCATGTTAT
>CAJNOP010002209.1:791-12501 GCA_905250075.1 Rotaria sp. Silwood1 | reverse complement strand
GCATAAGATCTAACAGTGACAATATCATATAAATAAAATGACCTGTAATGGATCTTTTGACCTTTTGTGTTCTTTCTAATAACCTTGTAATATACTCTATATTATATTTAATTATTACAAAGAAGCATATATTCATAAGTATGCATAATTTTACACATATTGTTTCGTCGAATTTTATATAAAGTAACTCAAAAATGTTCATAAGATATTCATCATGAATATTATAATTTGACATCCTCACTTGTCAATAACGTGTAAGCACTATCTCAGACAGACGACAACTTTATTTGCACTCTGTAGTATTCACTAATGTCAACCAGACCCGTTAGTTCAGAACTTCGTTAACCTAGATCTCCAGATCAACAGTATCTGCACTCTTTGATGTTCTCCGTTAGTAAAACCAATTAGTAATGTATAGAAATGTTGTCGATTTGGAGAAGAAGAAGAAGCGTATTTTTAAATAAATATGTAGTATTTCTACGAATATATGCACTACATTGACTTCATCATACACTAATTATTTTGATTATATATTAATCTGTTTGATCACTGAAAACAACGTAATGAATGCGGATCGTGTAGAAATATTCAAAAAGAGATTAATGATTATTCATTACGTAAAAAAAACATGTGATCAATAGTATTTGTTGTTTATCTTTATTAATCGATTGAATTTTATCAAACAATTTTATTTCTAATGATAGATCTATACACTGTGTTTTTATTTTGTACAAGTAAAGTTCGAATGAATTCTTCGAAATTATCATTTCTAATTAATTATTTTTATTTGTTTAAATTATTCAAATCTGTAATAATTATTTTATAGATATTTATTTTGATGGATTAAATGATATTAAATCTAATGATCGTGATGTTCATAAGATTCGTTGCATCTTTTCTAAATCATGAATTATTAAACTTATCGATCTGTCAAAAGCAACTGTTTTCGAGCAGTGTACTGATACTTTATGTTGCTCACGAGTTTAAACTTATTTTTTATATCTGCATTTTTCCAACTCTATTATTTGCAACATAATGAACGTGTCAAACTGATTAGAGAACAATAATATATTAAACTACAAAACAAAAAAAAGAAATTATTATTTGAGATATAATTTTTTCTTTTCTTTTTGTCTATTTGAAATGCTTAAAACATTATTGAAATATTAAAAAAAACAACACCTTTTTACAGCTAGCATGTATTCATACGATCCCGAATTGGTTTTAATAAATCTTAAGAATCATATTTAAGCAATAACTTTTTCTATTACACTCATCTTTGTTATTGACATACGAATTTCTTATCATCACAAACACTACTTATAGAAGTTATAAATTCTTCTACTAGGACACAATTGAAGTCAATTTTTATGTCAATCTTCATAAATCAATCAAATATATCTTTTATTTTCGGTAACATTAACAGTAAGTCGTAAAAATTTTCTTATCATTATGTAAATCTACATTTTATTCACATTTAATATCAAAATAAATAATAAATTTTGTAATGTATCCCATATATATTCTATTATATCTTCACACTACACATAGATATGATTCTAATAAATTAAAAATTGTTCAATTTAAAAAAAAAAAGTAACAGTTAAGTTTTCTAAGCAAATGAACGATAAACAATACGTCCATTGAGTGGCATTAGTGGTCGAAAATTTCTAGTAATATATCCATTTTTTGTTTTGTCAGTTTTACATGTATGTTTCAATTGACGTAATTGATTAAGCTATCAAAATAGATTATAATTGTTTTGAAGAGCAAAAAAATTTTGCTTTTTGATTTTATACATACTTGACGTTTTGAAATACCCATTCTATCTCGAAAAACTATCCAACGTACACTTTCATAACACATTGGAGTTGTTAATGAACCATCATATGTATAATAATTTTGTATATTCTCTGTAATTATTTTCTTATAAATTAGCTTTTAAAATTGACAAAAAAAAATAAAAAAAAGATAAATATTTTACCAGGCATTAAATTTCTCAATGAAATAACATTATAATCAAGATTTATTTTGTCTCCTTTATATGAAATCTTTGATAAATAATCAAATAATTTACCAATATCTGGATTATCACTTGATATAATCTAAATTGAAAAGAGAACAAACAAGTACAGTTTTTTTTTGTTTTCGAATACGAACTTTTATTAATATAGCAAAAACAAGTAAACCACCAAATTGTTCAGATACCATAGCTTCTTGTGGAGTTCGATATTGATTTGTATTCCATGTCACAATATGTAACTATATACATATATAATTTATCAAAATAATAAAATATTTATTTTCATTACTTCAGCTGGTAGACGAACACCATCGATAACATGTTCTGAACCTTCATTATCATTTGCACCCCAATGCATATGAAATTGTAAAAATTGATATTCATTAAGTACAGGACCACCAGTAATATCTAGAAGAATAATAATAATTATTTAAATATGAATTTAATTAATTAATTAATAAATACATACAACTATAACCTTGACCAGATACTTGAAATGAATGACCAGTATTTTCAAATGTTTGACAACAATTTTCATCAGTATCAAATATAAGTGGATGTCGAATAAGTACAGGTTCATATTCACATAGATCAGTATAGATTCGTATTGGTGATTGAAATTTTTTATATTGTAATTGAGGAAATATTCGAGACCATTTATTAGGTCCTATTTAAAATTAAACATCATAATAAACAGAAATGTTTATTTTCATTATGTAAAGTTTTTATCATATGAATAAGAAGAAAGTCTTAGTTTCTAATAACTCTCTTTAAATAGTATGAACAAAGAATAATATCTTATAAAACAAATCTATATTTAATCAGATTAATTCGAATATGTTTCTCAATTTACATATAATATTCTATTTCAACAGCAATAGTAGACATTCGGATTTTGATAAGCAGCTAGATAATTTTAGTTAGAAAAAAGAAAAAGAATCTTCGTTACCATATAATGCCGAATAATCCCAATATGGTTGTAATAATTTTAATTTTTCTTCAGCTTTAGTTTTTTTATTATGATTATCTTGTCGATAAGTAACAGATGCTGATCGTTCAGATGTTGGTTTTTTTGATCGACGAATTTCAATTTCAATTCCATTCATTTCAATTAATATTGATGAAAATTTATTCGAATCTGTTGGATTCTATATGATAATTTCGATGTGTCTTTTTTATATGTCTTCATTTCTAAAATAACTTACGGATTTTAATGGTTTTAAATTAATAGCAATTTGATCATCACCTGATCCAATTACTATAGATGATTTATCTTCATTTGACATTGTTTTCATATTCATGTAAATCAATTCTTGTATAAAATCATCGATAAATCTTAAGTTTTACAATCATTTTCTTTTGCATACAGAAACAAAAAAAAAGAAAAAAATTTCTTTAACTTTATATTATCATCGAGTCTTTTTTTCTGCAATATATATGCGTATAATTCTTTCTATTAGTTCAAGAAAAGATAAAAAGTATCATAACAAGCAAACTTCCTGTGCTTTTAACACCAACTGATTAATTTATTAAGATGATAGGAAAAAAAAAAACAAATTTTGATTACTCTATTCATGAGTATGAATATTTATATTGATATTAACAAAATTTATTTATGACTATCTAGTCTTTAGATTTGATTCATTCAATAATGTATTTATTCTAAATACTATAATAATTAAAATTATAATCTTTTATTTTTATTATTTCATTAAATAAATATCAAAAAGAAAAAAAAAATTTCTTTTATTCTAAAGTTTAACATGTTTCTTTTTATTTTCTCATATGATTGAAATAGCAGAAGAAATAATATAATTATTCTCAATGATATATTGTATTATTTTTGTTATGAAATGTAACTAAAAAACAAAAGAAAAGAAATAGTTAACAACAACCAATATTTTTCTTTTATAATAGTGACTTGTCTCGTTTTCTTCTATGAATAAAAATGGGATTATTGATGTGAGAATAATGTACATATGTATTGCCACTGACAGTCTCAGTCGACAACCACATCATCAAACAGACATACAATATAAACAGGTAGAAATATGAAAGACATGTACAATTATTATTTTGGTTTCACTAGTCAATTTCTTTAGATTATTAAAATTGACAATAGACTAAATCATGTCAAAAGATAATTTACTGTCTGCTCGATGTGAAAAATTGCCTGCTGATTATCGAGATAGTTAGCTTTTGTTTTTTTTTTTTGTTAAATATTTATATGAAATCTTCTATGATAATATTCTAGTACTTGAAAAAAGACGTTGTCAATCACAATTTAATACACATGAAAATTTACAATCTCCTTCATTACAAACATTCCGACCAGCATGTGAAATTAAATTTTTATAGTAGTTTTTTTTGAAATTTTTATTTGATTTTATTTTTATTATAGTAACAGCTTATTGTGCACATTGTAAACTTCCATTATTAATTGATGTTACTACGCATGAAACAACAACTAAAACTCGTGCATCGGTGCGATAAAAATGAAAAAAAAAAAGAAAACTAATGCTCATTTAACTGTTATTTTCTTTCATATTTAGAGTACACGTAATAATCAACGTGTATGTCAAGGATGTACGGAAGATAAAGTCAAAAATGTTCGTACTCCATCAAGTCGTTTATTTAGATCAGCTTCTAGTGATTGGACAAATGTAGGTGATAAAATTGGTAAGAATTAGTTTTTTTTTTCTTTTCTTTTATTTTTTTTTTACATTCTAGAAAATTGGTTTGAAACAGCACGTACACCAGGTATATAATTAGATTGATATTAGAAAAATAGTATTTCCTTATCTATCTGACTGACATAGGAGAATCTTTTCTTTTTGATTTGAAACTTAATAAAACTAGAAAAAAAAAAAAATCTTCATTTCTGCAAGATCTCTTTTCTCAACAGATTTAATATGCGTGACAATCTATTCTACTACACAGATTTTACATTCAACAATTCCCCATAAGTTTGTCAAGGACAAACAAGGTCGAGTATGCTCATTCATCAATAATTTTCTATAGTATTAACAGCATTTTGAATAAAATTAATTTTTAACTATTCATTTCTATTCTATTGAAGTGTTACATTTTTAAGGTCAGCTACTTTTTTGTTTCTAGACTATAAGTAGTATTTTGTGAGAGTTACTGAATATAGACAGAATACATGAATTGATCGATAGAAAAGTATTTACATATATCTTGAGCCAAATTGAACATTAAACGAAATAATTTTGACTTTTTTTAAATACATTCTAATTTCTTCTGAGTAAGAAAAAAAAATCTGAGAGAATACTCACCTTATATTTAATCATAAGCTATTATGAAAAAGTATTGCCGTTGGATAACCAAATACAATGATCGACTAGTTTCGTATAATTATTTTTATTAATATGACCAACGTTTTGACATGTAAAACTACATAAGTTATGATGTTGAGATAAAAAATTAAACAAAATAATATCTTTCGTATATTTGCTTTTTCGCATAATTACTTTATTTTCGATTTTAAGCATTGTACAGACAAGATGTTATGGCAAACATAAATATTCTATCTTGGTTTTTTTTGTATATTATTATTCATGTTGTCCTTGTTAGTAGTTGTTGCTTTTTCTTTTCCTTTCTTATTTTTGTTCTATCTATCGTTCAACTCTTAGATCTTATCACTATCATGCTACTTGTTAATTTAATTTAAGAGCTATTTGAATAGGGAAGTATGGCAAAAAAAAAAATTAATTAAATTAATTCAGAATAGAATCTTTTTTTTTTCTTCTATATAACATGTATGAGTAATTGATTTTGTTTTTAACATATTTTTTTCTATATACATATAGATCAACGAGTTGTCTACAACTTTTTGGAAAAAATTAATAATAACAATCAAGGAAAAGAATTGGATAGAACATTTGATTCAACGCAAGGGAAAAGTCTCGATGAGATATTAGATAATTTAAAAAAGTAATTTCAATCAAAACATCTTGTTTTTGTTTTTGCTATTTTGCTAAGATTTTTTTTTTTTTAAATAGATATCGAGCACGTTTTAATTCATCTCGTCCTCAAAAAAACTTTCAACGTGCATTCGAATCAACAAGTTGGCGTGTTATGCGTCATCCATCAGCAACACCTCGACAATTTAGCCGTTATAATGCTGTTTATGGTGATGATGCTTCACGAGATTTTCGTATTGGAACGGTATTTACAACAACAGAACCAAGAATTGGTTCAACCTTTTTATTACATCCTGGTTGGGTTTAAAAGAATGAAAAAAATTATATTAACTTTTTTTTTCTTTTCGAACAATATATACACAAATCGACATTTTTATAATATAATTAATATATAAATTTTTTAAAGTAAAGGACAGATCCGCATGAAGAGCCAAATCAGCTCTCTATCAATTTTTCGAATAAAAACTACGTAGTCCTAGGTAAGGGATGATGGATACTTGTTAGGTAACTTTTTTATGTGACACGGAAAAGATCTAATATCTCTATAGGTCACGACATGCTCTTCATAACACTCAAAGTAGAATTACTTTTTTTCATTTCTGAAATCGACTCATTAAACTGTAACAAACTATATTATTCAAGCTGAGAATGTAGGTAGGTGTGGGTATGAATGTATGAATTTCCTCTACAACACCCACACATCCCACCTACCTAAATTAAATATGAAAGTTTGTTACCACTTTCAACAACGTAGCACACTTTTTTAATGCTATCGATTAGCCAATTAAGAATTCTTTCCTTATTTTCAAAAAACAATGTTTGCTAATTGACGCATCGTCATTTCTCGAATCAGCTAGAATTGAGTCTACAATATTTAGCATGTAGCTGTCACTATGGACAATCTATCATATGTATCCAGTGTTTTTTGCTTTGTGAAGCAATATAGCGACCACAGCAGTCATGTGTCGTTCGATGAAATTCTGACGATCAATGTATTGAGAGCCAATGTATTTTGGAATGAAATTTCTCATCATAGTTTTTTGTCATTGATATTTAATGCTCAAAAAGATCTTTAATATCACCTAATTATCAGATAAGAATGCTTGAAAACTATGTATTACTCGGCTTTCGAACAACTGCATGTATTAGTATCGCATGATAAGTTAAAATTAGTTCTATTAATGTGGATATATGTTTGTCAATACAGCTCAGTTACAAAGCACATCCTTCCAATAGTTTGATGGTTCAAATATAGAGTTCTTAAATCTTTTTTGACTACTATCGTTCTCAAAGAAAAACTTTGAAAGACAATAATGAAAACATGTTATACGCAATGTAAGAAAATGTATGTACAACGTTTAACAATAAAAAATCAAGATTTGACTGAAATTCAAAACCAATATACTTATCAACAAGACTACTATTAATATTCTACGATCAAGTATAGAGCTATCCTGTACCAGATAGTGAAAGTTCACTGCAGTTGCATCGTGTTTCTATGATAAATTTAAATGACTTCTAATGTTATTGGATAAAGAAAACTAGTCTATATGAGTTCTTTCATTGTAGTTCGCAATCACGTATACGGATGAGCTTTTTGTTTACAGTTAACATTCTTAATGATACTGGAAGAGTGAATATTTCTTTTCGAAACTATATTCAAAATTCTTCTATTTTTATTCACATATAAAAAAAGATAAAAGTTTTCTATTGAAATACTAAAGCTTAAAACAACTGAACACCGCAAAATACAATCTTAGCTAGAACCTTTTTGAGACGATTCATATTCTTGCAAATATGATTGAAGCTTTTTCTGAATTGAAAGAATATTATTCATCTTCAAATTCCAGAAGAACTCTTCAAGATTCATTTTACAATATCAATAACCATCTATGCCATAGGAATATGCGTCGATTCACTCGACCAATTGTTGCAGCTGCAAATATACAAAAATAAATATCCAAACTCAGCAGTGACAATGATTTCCTCGAACATAAAAAATACTTCAAACAAAACATATTGACAGAAGAAAATTTTAAGTGTGATCAGCGAAACTCGATTTCTGAACTGATCTACATTCGTAATGTAGAGCATTTTCTACGAGAAAAGCAAAAATATTTAAACGGTATTATTATTCTTTTTGGAGAAGTATGAAGACATTGAAAAAGTTAAAGTTTACGTATATCGTTCTTCTTATGTATCAGACATCAGAAATGTTACTGGTGGTAGAATGGCCACTCTATTTTTAAGTTGGTGATAAAAATACTTGGAGCAATCGATTTCCACTAAATTGTGAATAATGTTGTCTTTATGACTCGATAGTATCTAAATCACGATCTATTAGTAAGTGTAGGTTATTATTATTCGTCACTATTTGGTGATAATGTATCAATAATATGTTGTATAAAGTTGTTTGATATTTTTGTGAGTAACTTGACAAGTGTTGATGTTACGGTATGTATAGGTGGCTCGTACTCTTTCGATGAATGTGATAGGTATGCAAATGGAGTGTTGCTGTTATTTCTAGGGATTAAAATGAAAGTGCAGGTTGACAAGGAATTCGTCTCGATTTTGGTATAACTTATTTCAATAGTATCAAAAACAATGATGGAAATATTATAAAATCTTATAGAAAGTTTGAGGAAATTTTCTTTCTATATATAATGATAGTCATAATCGAGTTCTAGAATTCTACAATATTCCATCATTCTGCAGATGATATTATAATATAAAAGATTCGTTGTGTTAAAGTTTGCTATTAACTTTTATTTCTTTTCCTCTTGAGAGCACATGCGAAAAAAAGACATGTGTCTTTACATGTATAAAGACGACTGTTTATCAGAGGGTACAAATACGAAAAGAGAGACACAAAAGAAAGGTATACGTCTAAGATAATACAGTCTGCACTGTAAAAAAGACGCAAAATAATGAACCATTTCACTTTAAAAAGTTCTTATAAACTTTTGAAGAAATTATGCTGTTGTGAAATAACCTTCGAGAATTCATTATTCTATGTATACAGGTAGATTACTCTTTCATTTCTTCAGAACGATTTATTATTCGAAGCACAGTAGCAGATTATTTTACAGGCTTTTTTACTGTGTAGCCATTCTGATAGTTGCTCGGCATTTTATGAGAGGAATAAACGACGATAATTTTTGTTTTTCTTTTCTTCTTTTGATTACCGCGATAGTTCTGCAATATTTCATGACAGCAAGAAAACAAAATAGTCAGCTTGATTTTTCTTCTTCGTTCAGGCATCTTGGCAATCTGTAGCAAGTTTATCGGTGCAATCGTATAAGTTACTTTAGTGGACTTTTCGTTTTTCTCATTTAGTTGTCATGATAGTTGTCATAAATTTCATGAACCAGAGCGAATGATTTGGTTGTTTTCTTTTGCTCACCTTATGAGAAGAATGAAGAAAGTTAGTTTATTTTACTTTTCTTTTTTCTTCATTTACTTATTTTGATATTAGTGTTCTACAGGAACAGGAGCGAAAAACATCGAGATCAATTTGACGTAACACTGTGGAGCAATAGATTTTGACATACTACTGAAGGCTTTTACATCGTTTATTAGTTAAAAGAAGAATAATAAATTGATTAATTATTCATTAGATTCTAATGCAATTATCACTATCTTCTCATCTTGCATGTTTTCATTTTTCATCGTCGTTGTTGGAGTGTTATAGTCTAGCTTTTCTTTTGCATTGTTTAGCTGACGAAAGAAATGAGTTCCTCTAACTTAATGTTGATTAATTTTGATATATAAATAATAATTAGTTTAATTTACTAAAATTCATTTTCAGTGATGATTTTATTTTTAATTTAAGTCCATCTGAAGTTGCGTTAAATGTACCATTGACAGAACTTATTGCCGAGCATTTTACGAAAGCACTAGAATCAGAAAATCAACTTTATTTTTAAATTTTTCATTTAGTTGTTTGAATAGTTGTCCGTATGCTTTTCTTCTCAATTAAGTTCTGCTGATATTTATTGCACATTTGATGAAAAGAATGGAATAAGTTAGTTTACGTATCTTTTGTTTTTTAGCTTCGTTTTTCTGATATTTATCAACCATTTTATGAAGGAAAATAGAATAACTTACTTCACTTTTATTACTTTTTGTTCATTCTCTTCTACTGATGATTTTCGAGTGTCGTACCAAAGAAACAAAAGAAGATAATTTACTTTTTACTTCTCTTTCATGATTTAGTTGTTGTGAGAGTTTTTCACATTATATTGGAAGGAATAGAATAAAATGTTTGAGTTTAGTTGTGTTTTACACTAGCCTTTTTTTGTTATTATACCTGAGCATAGATTGGATGCTATCGTATTTTCAAGCGTTTTGATACTCTAAGAATCGGTTATACAACTCTGTCGTGAAGCTCGGAGAGTTCACAAAATTGAGGCTCCTATTTACCACTTTGGAATTCCTCTTTAACCTTATGATCATCTTGAACGCTTCTCTATGGTTCGTCGTATACCCGTCTATAAATTCTTGACATGGTTGATTATCATGATGAACCGTTCCATATAGTCATTCATAATTCTCATCAGTTCTTCTATATACCCTTTTAATAAGCAGTTTTAAGGATATTAAAAAGCGTTTAGAAAGTTCGTTTACCCTAAGGAAGAGTTTATGAAAGGATTGATGCAGATGACATAAAAAGGATAAAAAAGGGATTTTCATACATTGCAGTTTCGTAAGTCCTTGAAGGGTTTATTATTCTGTGACTTTTTTTTACAGTGTACTGTGTTTCGGCAAAACATTCTTCGAACTATTGATATACAGCACCTTAGAAATATCTTATACCAACGATCATTTAACCGTCAAGAAGGCATTGGAAAAAGCAATAATTCATCGATTCGAGACAGAAGCACCTTTTGGCCTGCTGCTTATCAAGCTCTCTGAAGCATACCCGTTCTTGTTATCGTTCACTGATAGTGATGCTGACTGCTTCAGATGTATCCATTGCGAAGTCGAAATCCTCCACTTCCCTTGAATTATTGCCAACTGCCGAAACGATAGTATTATTCGAGGAAGAACAAAAACAAAGTCAGTCCAAAAGTAATGTCAACTATACGATAGGCCTTTTTCATTCGGCCAAAAGTCAATATACAGAAGGCAGTGTATCAGGTTGTGCTATTTAGGCTACAGGAGCTTGTTTGAGGCTTCTCAGAGGTGAAATACCGTCTGTGGCACTTATCAACGAAATTATCAGCTCATTCACAGCCGATTTTGACATGCAGCATTTAACTATTAAAGAAATCTTGGCTAATGCGGAACGATTTTCACGAGGCCTATAGAAAAGAATTAACCGGCTGGTAGTTCTCAGTGATTTTGACACAGTATTGAAAAGGCTAATCGAGGATCACATTAACCATGCCTCTTTTGGGTTGTTATTGGTAAAACCGTCTGAGACAATTTCGTTAACGGTCATGTCACAGGACGCATTAATTATGTTCGACTCTCACAAGAGCAGTCATACAACGGGTGTCTAGTTTTACGTAGAAATGAATGCGAATAATATAATCAGCAAAATCAAAGAAGTTTGGCCGATAACGTTTTCAAGTTTTGATATGGGTGTGGGTGTGGGTATGGGTGTGGGTGTGGGTGGGGTGTGGGTGTGGGTGTGGGTGTAGGTGTGGGCGTGGATGTGGATGTGGGTGTGGGTGTGGGTGTGGGTATAAATGAAGAGAATATAATATCACACACCCACATCCACGCCCCCCCCCCCCCC
>CAJNOP010002208.1:0-19295 GCA_905250075.1 Rotaria sp. Silwood1 | reverse complement strand
CACCCACACCCACACCCACACTCACACCCACACCCACACCCACACCCACACCCATACCCACACCCCACCCACACCCTTTGCATTACTTGTTATTACATAAGGATTATAGCAAGATTCTAATAGAATATTATCACAACTTTTAGAATTCCAGATTTTGACATCGTTTATTCTTTGTTCGCCATGACTCTCTTCTAGAATTCTAATACAAGGGTTTCAAGCTAGTTTTCACTAAAAGTCAATAATAACTTTTTAGAACACTTGCTGATTATCCCATTACAATTCACACTTTCCAAATTACGCATAAACTCCACCGATTCCTATGTTTTCCGATGGAAAGCTGCAATACAATTAGAATTGATCTACTATTCAACATCTCAAAGTAGAAGGCATCAGATTCCATAGATATACCTGAAACTCTATCAACCTTATTTAATTTCGTATGCATCAGTCCAACAATAGGTATCAGCTAAGAGCGTATCAGAATCTTGTATGATGTTTCTAAGATCAGATTGACATCGTACAAAAATCTCACTAGCAGAAATCTTATGTCATATCGTACTATAAGATTCTTGGAAGATCCTGCTTTCCTGTAAGATATCATTATAAGATTATAGGAAATTTTATGTGGCGATAAGATCTTTCAAGAATCTTTTACTACAATATGATGTAAGGTTTCTAAGACTGTGATTTTTCGTACGTTTTTCATACGATTTCGTCTAATCCACAAGAGTTTCTGTCTGATTTTTTGACTTGGTTGATAAAAGTTGGCAAAAATTTAGTGAAATCTCACGAGCATACTCTATGCAAATGCTTAGGAGATGCTTCGGCAGATCTGCATTCATCATGCAGAAAATCATGTGATCAGATACTTTAACCTATGATGTGAAAAGCATCCTCAAAGATACATATTGCATCCCTAAGGTTCCCCAAAAACATACGGATTAGGTTTGACATTTGTTGTTCAACATCCTCCTAACACGATGTAGATAGAATGTTCTCAAGATTTTTCCAGTTTAGCAGACTCACATAGTTCATTACTCTATTCCTTAAATTCTTCTCTGGTGTTCATATAAATTATCATTCTTTCGAAAGCTTGCATCGAATTAGCATTGCTCTGTCTCGGAAAAATCTCCTTACAGCAATCTCCAGATGTAGTTTTTACGGTCAAAAAAGAACTTGGTAAGAAGTAGAAGTAACATAGATGTAAGAATTATTACGAAATTCGTCGTTTTTATAGGAAACTAGGAAAAGACTTCTGAATCTTTCTCTGCGAAAAGAGCATTCTCGGCAGTTTTACCTAATTCCCTTCGAAAAAGACGAATATCTCCTTCATAGCTCTTTCCCCCACGAGAGAGAGGGAGATCTCTTCGATAACGACGATTCATTTTCTTTTTCGTTCATTGTAGTGATTCCCAATATTCTAGCCGGTGCCCGATGGAAACAGAATGGAGTGACTGTTGCTGGAGGTCATGGAAAAGGCAGTGCCACCAATCAACTCAACGACCCTTACGGTCTCTTCGTTGATGATGATCAAACGATGGTCATCGCTGACCACTGGAATGATCGTATCACCCAATGGAAGATGGGTGATACGACTGGACAAGTCGTAGCTGGTGGCAATGACAAAGGAAATCGATTGGATCAATTGAATGAACCAACTGATGTGTTGATCGACAAAGAGACGAATAGTCTCATTATTTGTGATTATGGAAATCGACGAGTCATACAATGGTCTCGTCGTAGTGGCACAATTCAAGGAGAAATCCTCATCGACAACATCAAGTGTTGGGGATTGGCCATGGATGATCAGAGATATCTCTACATCTCTGACTACGAGAAAGATGAAGTAAGACGATATCGAATAGGAGACAAGAATGGAACTATCGTGGCTGGTGGCAATGGCAAAGATGCTGGTCTCAATCAACTCAACTATCCGACCTACATCTTTGTCGATCGACAACAGACTGCTTACGTGTCAGACTACAAAAATCATCGTGTAATGAAGTGGAATAAAGATGCAAAAGAAGGAATTGTCATCGCTGGGGGTCAAGACAAAGGGAATGCTCTGACACAACTGTGGCATCCTAACGGACTGTTCGTCGATACGTTGGATACCATCTATGTGGTAGACTCGTCGAATCATCGAGTGATGCGTTGGCCTAAAGGAGCGAAACAGGGCACTGTCATTGTGGGTGGAAATGGTAAAGGAGCAGGAGCGAATCAGTTGCGGAGTCCCGTTGCTTTGTCCTTCGATCGACATGGCAATCTCTATGTCGTTGATGGCGACCTCTTCGGCAATAATCGTGTTCAACGTTTCTCAATCGAATAGACTCGTTACGATGGATTTTTTTTCTTTCCTTTCCTTTCAAATAAATCACATTGAATTGATGAAAGCAGTAACTATTCTATTCGCGCGCGACCACGAACCATCCTGGTGGCGTCGTGGCGAGCGTAATGCTCATGCACGCACGGGACAGACTCATATCATTCATATCCCTCACACTCGAGAGATATGTCAATGAGTCTGGATAAGCCCGGTCGTGTGCCACAGACACCAAGATAATTCCTAGCTAGGTTTTTAGGGTCTACCCGGAAGGTCTGAAAGATAACAGGAGTCTAACCTCAATGGACATGACTCACCCATCCCCACTAACACTCACTATGCTAAGGCTCATCCTAACCTCTCTCAATCTCATCTCAACAAGCAAAAGAAAAAAGAAATATTACTCGCGTACTTTGGTGTTGGACGATGACGGGGATACGATGATATGGGTAACTACAAGAAAAAAAAATTAATGAAAATCAAATGTACAGAAAAAAAAAATAACTTACTCACTCTGATCTATTTCGTTGACTTTTCAATACCTGAAACAAAAAAAACAAATACATTGAAAACATCACAGGAGACCTTACCATCCGCCATATGATCCAAAAAACAGGAAAAGAAAAAAAAATAAAAACTACTACCTACATTATGTTTTATTGTGTTGCTTGATGTTGAATTGTTTAATTTTGCATTGTCGAAGCCGATCTAAAATATAAAACAAAATAATTATTATTTGATTCAGAAACTGAATCATTTCTTCGTTAGAAATCATTTATTTTTATACCCTTCAAAAGTCTTTTTTTCCTCGTCGGAAAATAATTAGAAGTTGATTCCAATTAAGCTTTAATCGGGACAGACACATACATTGAGATATATTCAGTCACAAATATCTCAATATATGTGTATGGATAAAGCTTAATTGGTATATACATTAATTACGCCATGTTATTATTGATCATCAACGATAACATTTAACGATGACTTATGGACGAGACAAAAAAAAAGAAAATTCCTCTTCTGACCTATTTCTTTTTTCTTTCCTCTCTCTCTCTCTCTCTCTCTCTCTCTCTCTCTCTCACACACACACACACACACACATGTTCAGTCGACGTACAGAATAGACGAACACACACATGTAAGGTGGGGTGTGGGTGTGGGTGTTGGGTATGGGTGTGTTTGTGGTTGTAGTATTTCTTCATCGCTACACTCACACCCACACTCTTAAATGGGAAATAGTTGTTAATTTTGGTCATGTCTGGTTTCTATGAAAAACAGCCAGATGCAAATGATGTACATTTCTGCGATGGATTCAAATTGCCCGACGTGTTTCTTTCTGAATTTCACAGAACAGCAGAAAATCATTCATCGACGCCCACTCAAAGTGCCACGCACGGCTAACCACTATCATGCATAACTTTAACCAAGCACAAGACTACTCGCTTTCCTTTCAAGTACCTAATTCTAGATTTCACTTGGCTTCAAAAGTGATGAGAATCATAATAGGATGTTCTCCATGTGAAATTTCAAAGTCAAAACTTTGTTGTGAATTATTCCTTCTGGTTTTAGTACCGTTGCCTAGCTTGCCAATCATAGGTTTACTCAAATTCCTAATTAACAGAATCTTAGGTGTGATTCTCTAAAATAATCCTACTTTTTATAAAGCTCATCTTTCAAAAAAAAAAAATGAACAGTTGAATTCTAAGAGGAGTGAATAAAAGTTTGACGGTACCACTCTGGAGCGCTACTCTTCACTACCCATCTCATTATTTGAAAGCATCTAAGCAGTAACTAGTGGTTCTTCTTTTACCACAGATAAGTTGAAATTATTTTTATTGTTTTGTTTATATTGCCTTCTTCGAGTCTGAGCGGTGAAAAAGTTCCTGAATCAGAATTTTCAGCGGAAAACAAACACGAATAGTGGATTAGTAAGCCATAGAAACTCTGAAGTGAGCAGAGTTAAATGCTGATCAAGTCGAGTTGAACAAAGCTTTCCTTTAGGAATTAGGGATACTGTTTTGTATGGGTGACTATGCCAGTGTAAGTATGTCTGGATTAGCTGTTCATGTTCTGGTTCATACTCACGCCATGGGAAAACCTCGGATGAGGATGACGTTAGTGATACTACCGAATGTGAAACCGTGCTCATATAACTGAAAAGTTTACTCTCTCAATCACTGGCAAATCACAAGGTAATTATAATTCATGTTACTTAATTTTCACCGTACTCGAAGCGGATTGTTTCCCTAAAAAACTTACCCTTCTTAAAAGACTTGAGCTTGGAATTTCTAGCGAAACATTACAGATTTGGATGTCGAGATGTCCATTAAAGGTCCGCTGTTTTTCCAAAATACCTTTTATTTTCTCGAAAACATACTTCCCTTGGTTGACAAAATCAAACTCAAAATTTTCAAGAATCAAATGCAGATTTAACTATTCCAACCCGACTACCTTGGATGATGGCTTATAGCCAATCGCTATTTTCTCAGAATCCGCATTCGCTGACCAAAGTTATTAAGATCACAATTTCACCAACACTTCGCAAACCCGATTTCGATTTATATTCATGTAGCTCCTTTACATGCCAAATTTGGCCTTTGGTTCGGAAACTTGACCATCAACAACATCGAACAAACTTTTACGGAAAGTTACGAAAATCTTAGAATAAAACCGATTTTATATTAATAGGAAGACCGGATATGAACTGTAACCACAGATTCATAATCCTGCCTACCAATAACTTCTATTGAGGCTGGATCAGAGTCTCGTAAAGTCGCAAAATAAAAAGGGTGAATTTTGGGTATTGGTGAACGTGCGTATGACTAGAGTGAAGACTTGTCATTGGATGATGCAAATGAAATCCGAAATAATTCGAAAACTCTATATTTTATATATATATATTTTTTTTTTATTTTTTTTATTATCAAATATATGTTGAATGCATAATTTTTTTTAATGACAACCAATATAATTGTTCAAAAGTCAATAAGTAGACATTAACTTATTCTACACTGTTTTTTCCAACATGATTGATGTTCTTGATAGTAAGAATCGCTCATTATAATAGATTATATAGATTATCATTAATGAAAAAAATATATTCATATTATGAACGTTAGTGTCTTATCTATACAAATATAATCTACTATTTTTAATATATGCTTGTAAAATCTGAACCTAGTCGATCTCGATAGTACTTAGCATTTATTTCTAATTCAACATTATTTTCTTCTTAAATGGACTCACTAATTTCCACTAGTGCTTTCCCTACCAATAATCTCAAACATCACATGTTCAAGAACTTTATAATTGTTTCAAAGAGCATCAAAATCTCAGTATAATTAACTTTTTTTCCAATAAAAATACCCTACATACGTAGGCCAACAAAGAATTAGCTTTTTTGAAAATTTATTATAAATACTGCAACATAACATCGTATATTGTAAATCTATTCTATTTGTAAATTGAACAGTTTCTATATGGCGTTAACATGAATATATAATACTTAGGGGTATCCAAAAGTAGTGGCAACGACATTTTAGTACCACTTAGTAAGCTTGATAAAAATTTCTTTTTACACAGGATGATAGAGAAAAAAATGCTCTTTCTTTCTATGCTATTTGATCATACTTCACATAATATAATGTTAATAAATTTCCAGTAAGATTCGTTTCGTTATCATTCGTGATCGTTATAAGTTTGCATTGCAGTTTTCAATTTTTTTATGTGTGCTATTAAGAAGCAGAATATACTAAAAGATGCAGCGTGAAAAGCTCTACAATCTACATATGACTACGTATTTTATAGTTGCACTTTATTTGTTTAGAATGGACAAACTTTTAGCGATCAAGCGTCTATCATGGGGAAAATATAACTTTTTTGACACATAACGAATTCATTTTTTGTTATGTCATTGTTCCATTACGAAAATGCTTTATCAGAAGAAAAGTAAAACATACACAAGATGCAGCGTGAAAAGCTGTACAATCTTCACAGCAAAACTGATTGTAATTGCTTTCAAAAAGAGCACATTTCTATGAGATCAATTTTTGCAATGCTCAAAATCTGACCTCTCAAAGTTTTGTCCATTTTGAAAACAAAAAGTACAACTATGGAATAAGTGCTCTTATGTAGATTGTAGAGCTTTTCATGCTGCATCTTACGGTATGTTTCGATCATTGATGAAATGTGTTAAGGGACGGAAAATTAACCTGTCTTATCCGTTATAAGCCAGTATAACGATCACGAATGATAACGAAACGAATCTTACCGGAAATTTATTAACATTATATTATGTGAAGTATGATCAAATAGCATAGAAAGAAAGAGCATTTTTTTCTCTATCATCCTGTGTAAAAAGAAATTTTTATCAAGCTTACTAAGTGGTACTAAAATGTCGTTGCCACTACTTTTGGATACCCCTAAGTATATATAAATGTAAATACAATTGATTGTTTTTCTTCGCCCCGTTGCTTTGTAAATACATGCGGAGCAATGATATATATGTATATGTACCTTTTTATGATAATCAAGAGTAGGTTTTATATAATCAATCGCAAATTTTTTTGAAAACATTAAAGAATAGCCCTAATGATCAGTTGAAATTTCAGAAAACTAATCTGACATGTCATTGTCGTTTGCATTGTAATTATATAACCTATCTAATGTAGTGCCTCTAGCTAACAAGAGCCTCATTTGCAACTGTCGTTGGACAAGAAATATTCTTAGAGGTTTTTCGAACGACGATCCACACTATTCGTATTTCTATATGATGTATTTGTTACAGAAATAGAAATCGTATGGTATAATTCAATATAATTATTTAACATCATCAATTGCTTGTCTCGATACTTCCTTTTGCTCAATATTTAACCCTTTTTTTTCTGAAATCAGTACACAACTACATTCTATTTGCCAATTTTAACCATGAACGAGGTTAGTATTTTTATTCACCTTTCATATCTTTCTCCTTAACTGAAATTCTATGGCGTAATCTTCACACTAAATAGATTATCTTTCTAGTGCTATTCTTGTATGAAAAAAAATCCTTTGCTCTCTCTTCAATTACCATATCACTCACGCATCATTTATGTATAAACATCTCAAACTAACGGGTGCGGCAGAATAAATGGCGGTCTCAGTATTTTGACTATAGCTTTTTTTCTTTGTGTTCTTTAGAGCTGATTGTTTTTCCAAAAGATGCGCCGTCAAATTCTCTACAAAATGGTAATCAAACTTATTCCTGGAGAAGGTTAACGAAAAAACGTAAACGAAGATTATCGAATATATAAAAAGTATCCAACTTTCCAACCTAACAGGTGTCCCATGAAAGGCCGGAGCTTATAACTCTTTTTTTTTCATCATCTAGTAAGTTGATTTTTTAAAAGAAAAGCATACTAGAAGATACAGCGTGAAAAGCTCTACAAGTTACATTAAAAATCTTATTTTATATATGCACTCTTTTTAATCAAAATTGACAAAATTCTATGCGACCAATTTTCGACGCTGCGAACGGGATCATTTTTTGGCACACTACGAATTCGTTTTCTCTTATTTTTTCTTTTTATTATCTAATATGTTTTATTAAAGGAAAACAAAATATACCACAGGATGCAGCGTGAAAAGCTCCACAATTTACAAACGACAATTTATTTTATGTATATGCACCTTTTATTTTTTAAAATAAGCAAAGTTCCGTGCGACCAACACATGATCTTTCCGCAGCATCGAAAATTTGTCTGACAAAGTTTCGTCCACTTTGAAAAGATAGAGTACATAAGTTTTTTAATGTAACTTGTAGAGCTTTTCACGCTGCATCTTCTAGTATACTTTTCTTTTGAAAATCAACTTACTAGATGATGAAAAAAAAGAGTTATAAGCTCCGATCTTTCATGGGACACCTGTTAGGTTGGAAAGTTGGATACTTTTTATATATTCGATAATCTTCGTTTAAGTTTGTTCGTTAACCTTCTTCAGGAATAAGTTTGATTACCGTTTTGTAGAGAATTTGACGGCGCATCTTTTGGAAAAACAATCAGCTCTAAAGAACACAAAGAAAAAAAGCTATAGTCAAAATATTGAGACCGCCATTTATTCTGCCGCACCCGTTATTAATTTTCGTGTACAGAAATGTAAAAATAATTATCTGACAACGTAACATAACTTTTCATTTCATTATCTGCCAAAGACATTTCCATATATTTTTCAATGAAACTGTTTAAAAATGCACACTTAAAACTGCTGAAATGTATTTTCCTAGGGCGAAAGCCATTATTCTTGCTGTTTGTTATCAAAAGTTTATTGTGCATAAAAATGAATATCTTGAATAAATAATAAATATATTACAGAAAAAAAAATCATAGTCAATGACGCTCACAGCGACACAAATGATTGCGCAATTCCTCTGTTCCGTCACTTTGAGGTAAACGCTGCTACTTTGTTAGCTGACCCAAAATCAGATGTCATATGAACATTCATAATGATGCGTCTGCCCATCTCTTTTGTAGATTTCGAAGTAAACGTTGCCACTCGATCTGTCAATCGAAGATCAAATGCCAGAGGAACATCTATCAAGAGACTTCTGCTCACCGCTTTTATTTACCTCAGAGAAAACGCTGCCACTCTGTCAAACGAGTGAACATCACATGGCAATGGAACTTGACTCATAATGCTTTAGTTTCACTGTTTTCCTCACTTTCAAGCAAATATTGCCATTGAATCAACTGACAGTAGATTACGCAGTAAATAAATATTTGTAATCAACTTTCTGCTCATCTCTTTTGTTCATGTTGAAGCAAACGTTGTCTTTTGATCAGTTGTCCCAAGACTAAATCACAACGGAACATATATTAAGAGATTTCTATCTACTTACTTCGTACATTTCGAAGAAAGCGTTATCACTCGATCATCTGGTTCGAGATCACACTGTAAAGCAATATGCATCAAGAGAGTTCTGTTCATGTCTTGTACTCATTTCGAAGCAAACATTATCACTTAATGAGTTGATATATGATTATAAACCAAAGAAACACTACTTACAAGACTAATATTCACCTCTCTTGTTCTCTTCGAAGCAAATATTGCCACTAGATCAGCTTATCAAAGATAACATGACAAAAGGGCATTGATAACGATACTTCTGTTCATCCGTTTTTCACACTTCAAAGTCAATGTTTCCAGTCAGGTAGCTGATCAAGCAATCACATCACAAATTAACATTCATGACGATGCATCGATTCGTCTCTTATTCTCACTTCGAAACTAATTGCCTACTTTATGAGTTAATCGAAGATCATATGACAAAAAGACATGCCTTAGGATACTTCTATGAACTTATTTTTCTCCACTTAGAAGTAAATCTTACCACTTGTTCAGCTGATCGAAAATCACATACTAAATAAATATTACTTATGATCAAACTTCTGTTCACTGATTCGGCTTAATTTGACAGACACTTTACCACTCGCCCAGCTAAACAAAGATCACATAGCAATGGAATACTGATGAAGAGTCTTGCGTTTGTGTCTATTGCTCTTGTACAAGTATACACTGGCTCTAGAATAGCTGATATAAAATCATATGGTAAAAGAACATGACTGAGCAGAGTTGTATTCATCTGTTTCACTGAGTTCGAACCAATCGTTGCTACACAGTTAGCTGGTTCGAGATTAGGTAGCAAAATGACATTCATGAAGAGATTACTATTCATCATTTTTGTCTACTTTAAAATAACTGTTATCCCTTCGTTATCCAGTCAGAGATCACTTAGCAAAGGAACATTCATAAGGATACTACTGTTCACCTCTTTTGTTCAAATCGATACAAATATTGATACTCGATCAAATCATCAAAAAATTCATCGCTAATGAATATTTATAACGAAACATATCTTCACTTATTCTGCTCACTTGAAACCGAACCTTGTCACTCACTCAATTGATCGAAGACCACATAATAAATAAATATTCACCAATATAATTTTGTTCATCTTCTTTGCTCTATTCTAAACAAATGTTACCACTCGGTCAGTTAATACGAGGACACATAGCTATAGAATATGCATAAGGATTTCACTCTTCAATTCTGTTGCTCACGTCGAAGCAAACATTGCCATTTGTTCACGTGATCAGAGATCACAATGCCAGAGAATATCAATTAAGAGACTTCTGTTCACATCTTTTTTTTCACTTAGAAGCAAACTTTACAACTTGATCAATAAATCGAAGATCGCATACCAAAAGAATATTCATAATGATACTTCTGCTCACTATCTCTGCGCACGTCGAAGCAAACGTTCCTACTCAGGTAGACCATCGATAATCACATACCAAAGAAATGCTTATGAAGAGACTTTTATTCACTGCTTTCATTCACTTCGAAACAACCATTCTCACTCGATCAATAAATTATAGATTACATGGGAAAGGGTGCTCTTCATCAGATGTCTGTTCACATATTTTGCCTACATCGGAATAAGCGTTACTACTTAGTAAACTGATTCGAAATCATATGGAAAATAGATATTCACAACGATACTTTTGTTCAACTGCTCTGTTCACTTCAAGACAAATGTTCCTGCACAGCAGTAGATTACAGATCACATGGAGAGATTACATTCATCAAGAGACTGCTATTCCCTTTCTTTTGCGCACATTGAAGAAAACCTTGCCATTCGGACAGTTCATCCAAGATGACATGGCAAAGAAATATTTGTAACGACACTTCAATTCAGCTCTTTAGCTCACTTTGAAAGAGATGTTGCTATTCTGTCAGCTGGTACAAGATCTCATGACAAGGGAAAATTCATCAAGACCGTTTGACTCGTCTGTTGTCATCATTTCAAGGCAAACGTTGCTACTTGTTCTGTTGGTTGAAGATCACATAGCAAAGCAATATCCATAACGATACTTTTGGTCTTTTCTTTAGTTTACTGCGAAGTAAATATTGCTATTCGGTCAACTTACGACTAATCACATCACAAAGAAATATTCATCAAGAATGTTGTGTTTATTTATTTTGTTGAGTGCGAAGCAAATGTTACCAAGCAGTCAGCTGATGAAAAATCACAGGGGTAAAGAACATTGGTAAGCATATTTTTGTTTACATCTTTTGCATACTCCAAACCAAATACTGTAACTCTGACAGCTGATCGAAGATCGCATTGCAAGGAAATGCTCATAATCAGATGTCTGTTTACCTCTATTGTGAATTTGAAAACAAATGTTGTCGATCAACTAGCTGAGCGAAGATTGCATGACAAGTAAAGATTACTGACGATACTTCTATTCATCTCCTTGCTTCATTTAAAGCAAACTAAGCTACTTAAGTAGCTGATCGACGATTCTGTCGCAAAAGAATATCCATTAAGATAGTTTTGTTCAACTCTTTTACTAACTCCGAAACAATAGTTATCACTCGATCAGCTGATCGAATACCTCATGAAGAATGAGCATCAGTGAGGATGTTTCTGTGTAACTATTTTTCACATTTTGAAACAAATGCAGCCACTCAATCAACTGATTGAAGGTCATATAGCAAAGATATATTAGTGACGATATTTGTGTTCATTTCTTGCGCTTCCCGCGAAGGAAATGTTATCATATGGGCAGAAGACGCAATATCACTCGAAAAAAAAACATTCATTAGGATACTTCGATTCACTTGTTTTGTTGAGTACAAAGCATACATTGCTATATAGCTGTCTGATCAAAGGTCACATGACACATGAACGTGTTTAAGAATATTTCTGTTCGTCTTTTTCGCTTATTCCGAGGCCAATGCTGCTACTCAGTGAGTTGATCGAAGACTATATGGCAAACGAACATTGATGACGATGCTTTTTATCGTTTGTGTTGCTCACTTCGCAATACAAGCTACCCCTCGAGCAATTCATCGAAGATCACACGACAACGGAATATTTATCAATAGGCTTCTGTTCAGATGTTTTGCTTGCTTTGAGGTGAAACAGTGTCACTTGGTCAGTTGATCGGTGATCACATGACAAAAGAGGTTTAATGACACGTTGCAATATTGTAATCAATTATTTTTGGAGATAGTCAAATAATACTAATGAATTCGTCACTAACTTGAACATTGCAAGGTAGTCAAATAGTCTGTATCATTCGATGATTCATCAATGTTACAAACAATCTTGTATTTTGATAGGGTTTTTTCATAATTTCTTATCATATAGCAATCGAATATTTATAATTATTCTTATGTTCGTCTAATTCACTTCTAAAAGGAAGATTTATAATTATTAAACTACTTCACTATCACATATTAAATGAATGTTTTAAACGCATATTGTCACATATTTTACTTAGTTTTAATGAGACTATCAGTATTGTTCGAAACTTATTAATGATCGCATGACACAAGAATAATAAAAACGTTTCGCAAAACAGCAAAGTTCAGTTATTTTGATTTTCTCTAAACTATTGATAGAAATTCAATAAACCAATTGAGTATTCTACGAAAAATGGATGAAAATAACTCATGTTATGTTCTACTATAATAATTACTTGGCAACTTAACTTTCAACTTTCTCAAATAATAAATACACTATGATATATATGAAGGAAAATATCATAACTGTTTTATTGATCTATGTTCTTATTTCAGTTTCAATGCTGACGGAAGAATTGCTTTTTGATGAATACATAGCACATGGATGGTTTTCAACATGTTTCTGTCTATTTATGTTGCTCATATAAATGATTGCCATTCAAGTTGGTGAGTTAATAATATTTCGTACTGCAGTGGAACAATATGAATGAGGATTTCATTTATCTATTTTTTCATATTGAAGTAAAACTTAACAAAAGTGTAAGTTCATCAAAAATTACATAGCAAACAAATTTTTCTCATCAATGCTGTGTTCATCTAACGTTCTCATTGTGGAAAAGCACATGGTTAGCTCTCACTATGTATTGAAGATTACATACCTCATGAATAATCATAATGGAACTATCATTCATCTTTATCAGCAATTTCCTATAGAAATATACATTTCGTACAAATGAACACGTATCTTATAGTAAATGAATCAGTATATCCCAACAATTTCATTCAATTACCTTTAGTCATATTAAAAAACCATCTTGTGAAATAATGTTTTGATTAACAATCACAAATCTAATGTATAGTGTTTACGAGAAGTTTGTGCACTTATTTTCTGGACTTTCAAATTAATCAATTGTGTTATTCTTTTCAGAGAATATAATATAATAAATTAATAAGTACTTCCCAATCTTTCGAACCCCAATTCGTTTTTTCAGCAATGTAGTATACATAAAAAGAAAAACGTATGAGAAAAATATGTGTAGAAGATAACAAGATGAATGAATGGTTATAATTCTGGTAATAGTCATGGTCATCTATTTTATTTTGTCTCTATCTAAAACAATAAGTCGTTGAGTTATTGACTAATTACATAAAAATAAAATCATTCATATTACAGCTATATTCTTCATTTATTTTTCTTACAATGATGTGTAGTTTTCGAATAATTAACAACGATTAACAATCACATATAACATGAATCATTGATATCCAGGGGTATTGTTCATCAACTTCGTTTGCTTGAGAAATTTTTGTTGTTTTCTATTAAAGAACGAATGTTACATATCAAATATATTACAATTTTCCATAAAGTTTGAAGTTTTCATTTATCTACTTTCCCAACATGAAATCAATGACTCGAAAAGATTTATCTTCTTCTAAACTCTAAGTTAAATGAATAATTATAATCATCATCAGACTTTATTAGTCTATTTTGTATTTATTAGTGTACATATTTCAATCACATACTTCAACAATATTCTAACGTGCTTGTGAATAATTCAAGAAGTGCCAATGATCATATTCATCAGTGTCAATTCTTCGAAAGGAAAATTAATGACAATGTAAACATAAAGAAGATAGCATATAGAATGAATCTATTGGATCAGAGTTCTGTTCTTTGATTTTTTTTCACTTCGACACAAAAGTAAGAACACCATTTGTTGATTTAAGGTCATAACAAAAATGAATAATTATAACGACATTTGTGGCATTTGGCACAAATGCTCTATTCAAAATTTTTCTTGCTACAAAATAAATTATTGGAGTTAAGTTAATTATTGAAATTTGCATGGCAGAATAATAGATCTTAGGACAATGAAATTCCCTTATCTTTCGGGTTTTATTAATGGAGTTGAGAAGTCTTTCAAAATATTATAGTTGACAGATAATGCGAATGAGTAGGATGACCTTTGTGGTTGGTTCAATTATGCTTCCTTCTAAAAACATATATACTATTATGGTTGCATATGATCATATCAGGGAATATATGAATACTCATAACAAAGTTCATATTAATATACCTTTTTTGTATTGTGATCAAATGCTTCAAGATGCTTTATTAATCAATGACTACTAAGTTAATATATAGTTTCGAGAAAGTTGCTCCAGCGTGCTAGGTACAACGTGTTCGTGATGTTCTAAATGAAAATTTTAGGCAATCGAGGAATTATACTGAATTCAAATAATGTTTTAATAACAGCAAATCTTGTAAAACAATAATAAAATACTCCATATAGGTCATCCAACGAAGAACCCACGCTCCGATAGAGTCATCAAGATTAAATATTTCTCGTAATGATCTCGATTAGTGATAGATTTTCTCAAATGATTCGACATGGAGTACTAGTTGAATTATAAGATCTACCAAGTCATTTTTACGAAACTATTCTATTTTATTGAAAGAAGCATACCTGACTTTCGCGGAAGTTCAACTTTCCATAAAACTTTATGTGACGGCATTGTACTATTCGACGGAGCGAGGCCACTTGCTGCCAAATTACTGGAAGGCTTACAATCTGAATGGAGAGAAAATTGTCTTATTATTATCTGTACAAGTTTATGGTAGTGATGATATGAACATTTTCGTCTCTTCTCAGTGATGATCAATCTATAATCAATCGATTATATATCAAGAAAAATAGGATACACTAACTTTAAGGCATATAATAGCTTCTTTTCTCCTATTGCTCATCATCATCACAACAGTTTCTAATAGGTATCATTGCGCAATGCTCGAATATTGTCATTCTTTTCTAGAAAAAGCACTAAAAACGGTCAGTTTATTCATTCAAACTTCTCTTTCAACGTTACCCTATGTAATTGAAAAATGCACTTTCGACGCGGATAAATGTGTTATTGTTGCAAAAAGTGACATTCTGACGTGTTTCTTACGCGAAAGAATGCTGCAAACGCGACTAAACGCATTGTGCACTTGTCATTTGAACACTTGGAGAATGTTATTGGTCGTTCATCAGCACTAATGAAAACAAATATGGATATATGCGTCAGTATGCAGTTATCTCGCATTATACACGTAATTCTGTGTTATAATTAAGAAAATCTAGTTATCTTCGATTAAAAGCGTCTTCTATCGATAAAAACAATAAAGTTCACTACCATGAGTATTTATATTGACTGAAAAAGGTTGCCACAATGCATTTGAATGCATAAGTTTTTAAGAAGGGGGTGGATACGTAGCTGCAATATCAGTCTTTATAGCTAAATATTATCAATCAGCAAGACAAGCTATATCTAGAATAAAAATATTAATACGAGACCAGCGAGATGTATCGTTATAGAAATGTTATTGGAATTTTACGAAGGACTTAGCCTCCTCTACTATCACAAAAATAGTTATGAATGCTAGAAATTGAAATCAAAAATGAATTTTTTTTAACCAGTTGACTGTAAATATTAAAAATGCTTTGATTGATGCAAATCAAATTATACGTATATTAAATCAACACATGCTTTTATTATATAAAGATCGACTCTTTTGAAAACAAGAATTTTAATTTATTTCTATTTTAACTTTATAATAAATAATAAAAGAATGAGTGAAAGAAAAAAACTTCCATTTGTAAAAAAAAAATAAAAATAAACACAAAACTCTTTCTCATTTTAAAAAAACAAAATGAATAATTATTTATTTATGTCTACGAAAATAATGTATTAGTATATTTGAAGTAAAGATTAAAAAAAAAGGAAACATCTTGTTCAACGTAAACATTTGACTTTATTTTATATGAATGTTTTAAAGAATTAAAATATCAGAGAAAAAAAATACAAGCTGACAGGAGGTTTCTTTTACAAATTTTCGTGTAAAATCATTAGTTTAGAATCAAATTTGATATTCTCGTATTAATAGTCACTAGAAAAAGCTCTTTTTATTATAAAATAGATTTCTTTTCTGAAGCAATAAGTATTTAAATATTTTATTTTTATCTTAAAAAATCAAGCATAGCTCTGTCATAATATCGTATATATTTATTTTACAAAAAACAAAAAAAAAAAGAATTCAATTTCCAATTTTTACATGTAACAAATCTTGTAGAAACATTCATGAAATGAAATTCATAAAAATAACATCATTATAAACGGATATATGACTCTTTTGATATTATACTTGGTTTCTAATCGACTAAGTCCGTCTTAGAATTTAACTTCAAGTTATCACTAAAAGATTAACACTCTGGTGCTTAGTATTCGAGTATTATATTATAATTCGTTATGACATGGTGAGTCAATTCGAACACACAATGATGACTTTTGTTTTTATTTATTCGAATAAAACTAAACGTGTCAGTATATAGATATTTAGATACACTTTACATTTTGAATGCGTCTGGATCCTTGAATTTTTTGCATTTTGGGCGCATTGAGACACGTCAAATTATATTAATTGTAAACGATTCAAGACACCACGAAAATCAAAAAGTGATTACATGAGACCTGGCTTTGATTTTGTCTAGAGAACCTTAAAAAGATTTGGAATAATATCTATAGAATCATTAATAAATATCGAACATTCTGAAAGAAATGAAATACATAGATCATTTCATATCTATGCATTCACATTCTTAAGCATTTTGAGGTTAGTTATCGAACCTACTAGGCTTGCTCTAACGTTTCTTCAATGTAAACATTTGAAAGGACACTCTGAAGCTAAAATCATAAACATATTAGAAGACTCTGAGAATTGATTTTTTTAGTATACTGGTATTGTTATCGATATCCATAATAATATCCGAGTTCAAAGTGTACTTTGATATTATTTCTGTTCAGATTGTAGCCCGTCACAGTTTCAATTTTGAAAGAAATTCTAAAAAATATCTGAGAGCGAAGAGTATTCTATTGAAAATGCGTTTTTGTTTCATCGATAATTATTAGGAAAATTGCATCAATGATATTTTGAAAGATAATTTTTAGAAAGTTCTATACTTTCTCTAACCAAAAATATTGATTCCATACTTGTATGACTAATTAAGAAACTATTTATTTTTATGGGTCATAAATGAAGAGATATTTCTGAAATAGAAACATGTTTATTAAAATCACGTTGTATACTAATTAAAAATACTCCATGCTTTTCTACTTTCTCTTCGCAAATCATGAACAATTACAAAATAAATCAATGGATTCATAATTGAAGAAAAAATATCTTCATGTCTATATGTTGAGAGACATTCAATCAATGTCTAATTTATATTCTCTTTGTTTTTCCAGGAACTAAACTGAAAATAAAAATTCTTTGTAAAATCACCAATAGAATATGACTGTATTAATGATTTGTCGAAAGATTCCACGTAACTTATGTATGATAAGACAAAAAAGAAATATAACTAGTGTGTATATTACTTTAACAATATGTTTTACGTTAGATCTATTCAAACATATGCAAAATGATTGATCACTGATTCAGTTATTTTCTAACTTTCTCAATCTTTGGAAAATTTTCTTTTTCGAAAGACACTAATACTCATTTTAAGTTTCTAATTACAGATATGTCTTGAGTTGAGAAAAACTGAAGTGCATTCTCATAAAATCTATACGTATTGTCACATTCAGAAGAAAAACGTGTTAGAAAGATTTTTGTTATGTAACAGAAAAAGATTTCATTCAAAACTGTTTACATGAACAGCGATTCATCAATAAAATCTTATAATTCTTTTGTGCTTTTATTCTATCTTAACATGTTTAATAATCATTTTCGAAAAGAAAATGAAGGAAAACACTTCTCCAATTACAGATTTTTCGCATTGCATATCTATTCTAATTAAACATTAATTTTTACTACTGCACGAAAAAAAAAATTATTTCTTCATTCAAAGCTATTTGAAAGCCCATTTGAATGAGAGATGATTATTTTTAAACTAAAAAAATAAAATAAAACTTTGGATAAGTTTTATGAATAGATGTCATTTATTTTTTTTTTTTAATTTTCACATTTAATTAGCCAAAAAAAAATTTCCACGAACATCAATAACCTATATTCATTAAAACTAAAAAACTCGAAAAAGTTCGACTATATTCGAGAAACTGAAACTAACATTCATAAAAATTGTATAACATAATAGCTTCAAAAACTTACTGCCTTAATCATCTTACTATTTCTAAAAGTCTGACATTGATCCACTGATAAGCTTTCCTCTAATAAAAAGAATCTTCAAATTTTGGGAATTATATCAATAAAAGTGTACATTTTAACATGTATATGTATTGAACTGTAATAGAAAGATTTAGATAACACAGTTAGGCCAATACTGTTGAATTTGAGTAAGATAGGTACCAAACAAGAATTGTAAATAATTTATTTGGAAATTATAGAAATTTCCCTTTCAAATTCTTAGTTTTTCTGCAAAAAAAAGTAATCAGAGATTCAAGAACATGATTTTCTTTGCTTAAAAAGTAAAAATTTAAAATATGATTTGTCTGAAGACGAGAATTTAGACATGTTTTTTTTTTATAATAAAAGAATATTGAATACATAGAATGAACATCAACAGAGAGTTTCGGATTACTAAACGAGCCATTATCGATCATAGTGGCATTTTCCACATACTTTCAGGACTGTCTGTAAATAATTTGTAAAATCTAAAAATTTTCTATTGATTTTTCACAATCTTCA